>VXAK01009516.1:256689-297316 GCA_013399435.1 Arenaria interpres
AAAAAAAAAAAAATTGTGGTGAGGATGTTGATTATATGATTATATTAGTGATGAGGATAAGAACACATGTAATTAGGAAAAATCAACTCTCAAAGCTGTGAGTGCATACGAATGATCCAATACTCATAGTGTTCCACAAAAAAGACAAAAGCACATAACCAAGGTCATAGCGGTACTCATGAATATGAGTATAATGTTAAGACATAAACCTTTGGTAAACTGCACTTTATTCAGCTTTGGGCATTACGTTTGGCCAAAAAAAAAAAAAAAAAAGATCAATTGGAAAAAGGCTAGAAGAGAATTAAGAATAGTCAGAGGTAGGAAACCCAGCATTTCCGTAAAGGAGAGGAACTGGCATCTTTTGGGTTAGAATAGCGGAAACCTAGTAGACTCATGAAAATTCTTGAAATATATGGGCAGCCACTACAAAGAGAAATGAAGATGATCTATTCTGATGATTACTTGGAAAAAGGGAAGAATATACAAAAATGAATCAATGGATAGTTTGGATTAGACGTTTCAAAATCTTTTCTAACAGGCAGAGTGCTGAAGCATTAGAATATTGCTTTGGGAAACTGAGGAAGCATCGTTATAGAAAGTCTTTCAGAGCAGGTTATACAAATGTCTTTGTGAATCATAAGCTACAATGGATGGATTAAATGGTCTAACACCCTTCCCACCTTATTTTTTTTTCATATTCTGTTATTATTGTATCTTTATGCATAAGGATATGGTATGGGTAATAAGTCTTTTTGGAACCGATCTCTATCTCACTGAAATCACCAGAATGAAGCTTTAATCCGCAAATGACTGGAATACATTTATGTCAGTCATGATTTTGAGCTGCTTGGGCTTTCCTTCAGCAAAGTTAAGTGAATAATTTGTCCTGGTAAAAACGTTAATGGAAAATGATTGCTCGCTCTGCTACTCAAGAAGTAGGCACAATCCTGTGGAATGTATCTGACCCAAAATAACTGGGGAATGCTTGTACAGTTTGGTTAGAGAAGTACATTAGACTTTGAAATTACTCTGTCATTAGCATGCGTGGGATTTATTTATTTCTACTCTTGCTATATTTTTCCTGCATTGATTCATGCTTTTTTTACTATTCGGCTGAAGTGATGCCAAGTTTTACATTTTTAAGTTCCTTTGAACTACAGATTGTGGGAATAAATTCTACTTTTTCCCTTGCTTTTCAGTATGCTTTCTCTGCTCAAAATTGCAGTATGAGCCACTGCAGTTCAGAAGTTTTCCTTAATGGGAGTCGAGTATTTTCACCATTGGATGCAAGAAGAAGAAAACAAGTTTTGCTTATTTGTAGTGATATTCTGCAGCAAACAATCCAAATGCGTTTTGATTCAGATGCTTGGAATGAAACTTGAGAAATTAAAGGTCTAGTATTTGGTATAATGTTTTAGGGCTTAGCTATGGCCTGTATCATCCCTCAATATCAGTTACTTCTGTTCTTGTCTTAAAAAAACCCTTTAAAACCAAAACAACATTTAAGCTTCATGCTGGAAGTGGATTTCACAATGAATAAAACGTGTAGTAGAAGCTGATGCCTAAAATTCTCCCAAAAAGCAACTTTATGCAGGTTTTTAAAATCACATGAACATCTTAATGCAATACTTCAATACCTAAGATCCTCTAAATAATGAGCAAAGTGTGGTGTGAAAAACTAGATGTTTTGGAAACATTAAGTGAAAGACAGAGATTTGCAGAGTGAATGAAGTATCCTGCCAGGATGCAAAATTATTTCAGGCCAAGAAAATTGAGTCCAAGCTGTTAGACATACTGTGGGTATCCTGTTTGGGCAAAGGAATGAAATGCTAGATTGGAACATTCTCTAAAGTGTGTGAACCCAGCTGGTATCATATTTGACTTTGTGGTTGCTAACACGGTCACACTGGTGGAAGTTTACAGCTACAGCTGGCAACTTCCAGAATGCAGTTCTCTTGAGGGTGGTGAAATTTGCTCCCAAAATCTCAAGTCATGAAGGGTCATGGAGCTAAACATGTCAATAGAGTCTGCCTGAAGGCATTAGGTTTGGGAAACACTTATCTGATCATTGCTTTTAACATAGCTATTGGAATGTCTTAGTGAGCTACTAATTACATGTTCAAGAAGCAGTGTGTAGGTGTTTCCCTTCTATAGGCTGGGTTCTGCCTGATCCCGGCTCAGAAAAAGAGCAATTAATGGTGCGTACGGGAGTCGGGGGACCATAATGTGGATGACCAGTTTGTCCTGGTCAAACCCAGCAGTGCAAGATATATTGCATGAAAAAGTAGTGTAGGCTGTATAAAATCTGTGTAGATCTGTGAGCCTTCTCTTTAAATTCCGGTACTCTGTGTGTAAGAAATACTGCATGTGTAGAGTTTTAAATAATAGGGATCATGTTTTAATTATTGCGTTAGATTGAAGTAATCTCCAGTATCGTACAGCTTTGTGGTTATAAATTCTGACCAAGACATCGTGCTGAGTGGTCTGACTTGTTACCGCATTTTAAAATGCTGCGGGCAGGACAAAAAGTGGAAACCAAAATTTATAGGCTCAGAAAACTTGCTTTGTCAGAAAACAGTAAGTTTTTAAGATAGTTTGTTGATGTTTAAAACCTGGGAGACAGTTTGTTACAGATGCAGAAATTTCACTTCAGTACAAGTTGAATAAAGTTTGAAATTAAACTGTGCTAGTGAGAAAAATTACTTAATATAAATTGCTTTTAAAAACAGAAGACGACATCAGGAATAGTTATCATAATGTTCACTCATAAAAACATTATATACTTGGTAGACCACATCAAACTTAAGTATAAATAGCATTTTAGACTTTTCATTTACACTTGTATGGTTGTGTTTCATCAAAGACGAATTTTTAAGGCAGAGCAATATCAAATCATTGCTCCTTATCAATTCTGCAGACAACCTAATAACTGCTGAATCGTCAGCTAAAGGCATTTGGCATGTACTGAACCTAAAAATGCAGGCATTTTTCAGATGATATACAGTAACTGCAAAATGATTAGTATGTTGTGTCCGATGCCAAAACCTTAGAGAGAAAACTACTATATTCAGCACACATTTGTGCAACTTAACTTTGTTCTTAGCCATGGATGTATTGATTCAGGCTTTGAGTGGACAAAGAATGTGCATGGAGAATGTCTGACTTCCAGAGTCAAAGGGTAACATCTTAACTCAAACTGCAGCTAAAGCTGCCCAGGTGGTCCCTCTCAAGCACACAGAGGGCAAAGGGAATGGGGCTGACAAATGTGACTTAAACACTGTTTAAAATTTTAAGATGACTTCCCTCTTCCTACCAGCCCTCTCCCTCTGCCCCCGCACCCCCCTCATCCTCTGCCTGCTGTTGTGGTTATTGGTTGAAACCTGAGAGACCTAACAAAATTTGACACGGAGTGTGGCAAGACTTAGTTGAAATGCAGAGGAACGGTAGGGCAGCAGGGTCTGTACGCTGGAAATAGCTAACAGATAAAGCACATCCCTTAGTTACAGCTACATCCTATGGGATTCTGCAACTTTATTAATACTGGACAAATCTGATACATAGTGGCACAAAACATACTGTTTTGTTAAAGAAGCTTTCACCCCTCTGAACTGCAAAAGTCATGTCCAAACCCAAAGGATTCCTTAACTGAAACTTCTAGGGAAGTCCTCATACATGAAGTCTAGAAAGCCTTTATGGATGCAGTCTCACAGGTTTCCTATAAGGTTGGGGTATTAATATTGTTCCTCTCTACTTTTCAAAACCTTTGAAATGTAGGAGAAATTACATTTCTAAAGACTGGTTTTTTCCAAGAGGTTTTTCTCATGCAAAAAAAATTGGATACTTTTGATCAGGATCTGGATTTTCAGTATTCACCATGGAATTCTTATATGATGTGGACCTGTACTATGAGGTTGTCATGTGTCTATGACATGCGGACTCAGTGAGCTTTGTTCTTCAGAACATTTTCAGCATCAGTTAATTCATGTCTAAGCTAATTATAACTGCATTAAAAAATTCCTTTCTGTACTGAAACAATTAAAAGATGCATCTGCACGTGCTTTTACATATATCAAATGCATTTATATCTGCACAGAAACTCAGCACAACATTGCAGTAGTGTTATGGAGGGCAGAGGCGATAGTGGTTACCAAAATATGATATTTAAGGGTTAATATAATGCACCTAAACTGAAAGATTGCAGGGGAAGGAGAGGAGGGTTGGGGGCTTTTTTGGTTTTTTTTTTTTTTTTTTTTTCCTGAAAAATCTGGCAGGTTGCATCATGATTTCCCTTGATTTTGCAAAAGTTTATGGGAGATGACAGCTTGAATCCATATTTGAGCATTAATACTCATAAGGCTGTATTGCCATAACCAACTTACTGTGTCGGTCTAAGTTCAGAAAATACTTGCTCAGCTCCAGCATAGTTTTGAAATTGTTGTTTATTGCTTGTATTAAATTGCAGTCAATCTAAAAATGATTTCTGACCACCTCTGACAGTTGGAAGCAGTGTCAGAACTTTTGAAGCACTTGAAATGAACTTAAAATGAATAAACGAGAAAAGGTGTAATTTATGAAGAAATAAAAAAAAAACTATAGACAACAAATTAAATAATAGTTGAAACCTTTCAGTACAATACTGTTTTCTTTTAAAAGTGTAACAAGTTTGTGATACCTGCTTTTGAGGGGCTGTAACTATTTTATTTTCTGAAAAAAAGAAATTCATGATACTTGGTTACCTGACGTTTACCCAAGATCATAGTTTTCCTAAACTGAACCCGTTATTCAGCAATGTTTTATTTTGTATGCCAATTTCTTAGGATGTGTTTTTAATTTCATGTGTTAATGGCACATTGATTACGCAAACATTTCATTTGGATAGACACTGGCAAGGCTGTGTTTTTACCTATGATTGCTTAGATGTATTATATTGTTTCTGATCCCAGAGTGAATGAACACTTAAAATACTTCTGCTGTGAACAAACTTCATTATGAATGTAAAATTAATTGCCCACAAGTTTTTTCTCATAACATTTATTGATGTTCAATTTCTATGAACATTCATGCCAATTAAAATCTGTCTCTCAAGAAAGGCAAAAGCAGAAGAGGCCAAACATTACCAAAGCAAGTTTCTTGAAAAACTCATCTTTCCAAACCTAGAACAATTCTCAGAACATTAATTTGAGTCTGCTTTACAGCTTATGTTAAAAATATTGGTATTTCAAAGCTTCATTGTCAGCCACCCAATATTTTGCACATATTAGAAAAGAAATTAATAATTAGATACACTGATGCTGAAAATACATCAAAGCCTCCCTTTCCATTTAATGGAGTACTGTTTTGCTCTCATCTGAGAGGTCTCTGTACTCTCAAATGTTTTTGTTTGCTGAGTTAACGGGCAGTGTTAAGAGTGGTTATTCCAACAGGCACTGAATGAGCCCTTACCAAAGGGATTGTACTTGGTCTGAAATTGTAACAGCGGAGTTTTCCTGAAAACTGGTGAGTTAAAGCCACTTGCTCCAGTTACAGTTTTTCTCACACAAGTGAAATGTGGCGATGACCGCGTATCAGTCACTGCAGGGGGCTACAGGGGTGGCTTCTTCAGCCATGGTGTGAGGGGGCAGCTCAAGGCTGCAGGGCCAGGTCCTGCAGCCCATTGCCTCGTGGAGCCCAGCTGCGGGGAGCAGGATGGGGGGGTGCATGCAGCACATGCTGGTGGGCAGCTTGCGTTGCGTTGGGGCTACTTTATTTTAAATAGCAAGAGCACTCAGACGAAATACAGGAAAAGAGTGAAAATGTGTTTGCAGTTTGGAATGATGTGGAATCGTGACAAACACAGCAGGCACTTTGGCAAAGGTAACTTATTTTTTGAGGTGGTCTGTGCTTTTCCTATTATTTCTTAGTCAGGACCCCAAGGTATTCACAGCGCAGCCCAATGGTGGGATTAAGGCATTGAAAGTTAAAGTTCTGCAATAATTTGCTTTCTCCCTGGCTTGACCCTGCTCGCAGTGCTGATGGCAGAGGTGAACTGCTGGCTCTTCTCACTGAGGCTCCCAGCTGAGGTGGCTTAAACAGTTGACAGGGCAAATGATTGAGGTCACAGTGTCAGAAAAATGATCGAGGGTAGGACTTGCACACTGTGTGAGAAGCAACATGGTGTTTCTCTGACAGAGGCAGTCAAGGGGACCTAAGGCTGTCAACGGTGTCACTCAGTTGACCTTGCTAGACCTGCAGTTTCCTTAAGATGGAGTTGTGCTGAATGTGATTACGTTTTTCTCTACTTGTTGTCCTACAGTGTCCCTTTTCCATATAACTGCTATGTAGCATATACAGTCTTTACTCCATATTGTGTAACACGCAGTGTTACTGTAACTGTCTGAACCTCAATTATCTTAAATTACTTGTTATCCAAAAAAGAGTCTTGTCCCCTGGCGCATCTGTTACTTAGAATGAAAATTGTCTTGATTATCGAGATGTAGTAAATATCCATTCCTCTTAAGTTTCCCTCTGGGAACCTGCTGTAGTCCAGGTCACCTTTTATGAAGCTTGGGTACAAAGTTATGCAAGTTAAATGTTTTTTTTTTAATACCACAGGTTGCTGAACAGGTTGCTGAATAAATAATCAAGCTTGTCTTCCAGGGACCAACTATGATAGTGAATGTGTCACTTCTTAAGTTCTGCATTAGCTTTACTCTGATTGCTGTCTTGCATGATTCACCTATTCATTTTTTTTATCCTTTTGTTCCCCCTTGCACTTTCAGTTCCTGACTTAGGCAAGAAAGCATGCAAATGTTTCACAGTGGGTTTTCAACAAATACTTGTTAGAACACAGAAACTACATTTCACCCTTATGTAATTGTATTCTGTCCCGTTTAGCCATTTGTCACAGTTTTCATTCAAGCAAATGTTCACTGAAACATTTCAAGCTCTCCTAGACTTGGATTTACTGGATATATTTTATTTAATGAGGAGGGGCACTGCCTTATGCAGTAGGAAAAATAAGGGTTCTCCAAACTTCAGAGTCCTTCCGGATGTAATAAAACTGAATAGAAGGATCTGTTCCATACACCTTTTTCTAGGACTTGAGATGCACTTTTTTATAAATATCATTTGACTTGCAACACATGAGAAAATACTAAATGAGTTTTGTGACTAGGTTATGTAACCCCCAAACCAGTGTGCATTTCACATTTCTAATACAGCAGAATGTTTCAATCAATTCATATAGACTGAGTCACACAGAAAATGATGGAAATCGGGAATTGAAAGTGAGAAATCTGAAGAAAGCATAATCAGTTTAGAGAACTTCTTATAAGGAAATCATAAGGTAAATTATTCACTCTGATTTATTTGCTCAGCTTGCAAACCTTCCATGATGTTACTTTTTCAGCTCTACAAATGTAATAATTTGACTTTTAGGAGCATCAGCTTATCTTCCTCTCATTACATCATAGCGCTTTTACAATATGCCCTGCTTGTTATACCAAGTAATTGTTTCTATCAGCATTATCTTCTCCCTTCTTATCCATCATCTCTCTGATAACATCCTATTTTTTTGCCAGCTCTGTTTCACAGAGTCTGCATCATATTAATAATAGCACAGATGGAAAAGTTCTGTGAGGTCACTCAGTACAATCCATTTCCTGATGCAATGTTGGGCTTTTATATATTCTCCAATATATGTAGCCGGATGGTAAATGAGTCAAGTGACTGAATTTTCACAGTCTCATTCAAGTCTTAATGCAGTTTTTTTTTTTCTTCAATCTTTCTCCCCTTCTGCCTTTTTATATTTCTTCCAGTAGCTAAAAAGTGCTTCTTGACAGATAAGAAATTGCATAGGCTTATGAAATCTCTGGCACAGAGTCAAGCACATCATATTCTTAACAGCATTATTAATATGTTAACAGGTGGAAGCTTATTATTGTTCAGTGCTTTAAGTGTGAAATGTTTCATATTCTTTTTTTTTTTTTTTATTCAGTTATGTAGTTTCCAGTTAACTTGATTAACGGCTCGGGCTGTTAACTTCTTAAATTGTTTTATTTCATAAGGACAAAATATACTAGTCGGAAATTCTTTTGGTTTTGATTCAGCTACTTCACCCACTTCAGCTTTTAGTTTGCACAAAATCTAAATTGAATTATTTTTATTTTTTTATCTGTGTTGAATAACTTTTTAATGTTGATTGCCTAATAAAAATAGCAGAAAACAAGGAAATGAAAAAGGCAGAGAATGTCACAGCAACTGAAGCAGTTTCTCGCTCCAATTGTGCAAAGTAGCTTTCCCATATCTTGTCAGCAGGCATTGCATCAAAATAAGAGATTTTACCAATTTACTGACTGATGTAGTCCCTTTTAGGCTTTTTACAAACCAGCTGTTTAGAGTGGTGAAAATTGCCACAACAGAGATCTGGAATAAAGCCAGAAATAAACTACTCTGTTCTGGGCAGCCTCGGCATGTGCTCTCTAGTATTGCCTCTGAATCGTCACCTTTCTGTTAGAGTGTTACACATTTTAATACCTCACACCACCTGATTTACATATAAAATATATGATGATTAAAAAACCTATAATTAAAAATTTCTCAAAACTATTAAAAGGAAGAGATTGTAGGAGACTCAGAGATAACCTTCTCAAACATGAAGAATATTCACTTGTCTCCCTCTTGGTGAGGGGAACAGATTTGTCAACTTGATGCAATGACCTGGTAGCCTTGGCTTTGTGCCCAATACGCTGAGCTGCTCTTAGTCACCGCGTGCTTACAGGGACAGTTGTCTGTACCGGCTCCAGCCTGCTCTGTTCACAAAGGTGATGCTTACTCTGCAAGGCTGACCTCTGCAGTGGTCCTGCTCCCACCACAGGCACCAGCTCCTATACGCACGTGCATGGTATGTGTGCCAGCGTAATGCTGTGTAGCCCAGTTATCTCTGTTTGCTCATTAAACTATTTGATTTTTGATTTTGAGTATCCTGTGAAACCTCAATTTCTTTTACAAAGACTTAGAGTTGAAATAATGTTAGTGTTAATGTACTATATAAATCAATTATTCAAGTCAAAAATACCAAATCCACAGGCATGTGCTTCTGTTTAGAAGCAGTCTAATAATGTCAAATGGGAAAGTAAGTTGTGGTTTGGCAATTGTCCTTTAAAGTGATTTTGGCCAAGTGGTTTTACTTTAAAATATTCTGCCTGTTTCTATTCTCATGCTTTATTTAAATTAGATCTACAGGAGAAAAATTCTCTCCCATGCGGTGTTTGCAGAGTACCTAGTGGAAAAAGGTATCGTTCTGTTGTCTTCTGGAGTATAAATTTCATTTGCAAATATAAATGAAGGAACCTATAGCTATTGTACACAGAATTTCCTAATAAAATTCCTGTTTAAACTGTGCATCTCAAATACATTACAGAGAGCCAGTATGGATCCCTCACTCCCTACTTTGTGCGTGTGCAGGGCTATTTGTACCCCTGAAAATACAGGCCAAGAGTACCCCAGAGGGGTACCCAGAGGGGTAGTCTTCATTTATAGTAGAAATTCTTCTCATATTAGAAATTCTGCCAGTTCAAAAATGTTAGTCAAGCTTTATTTTAATAAGGTTTCTCTATGAGCAAATGAAGGCAGTGCAGTAATGCATCTGCAGTGCACGTGCCTTAACATGATTTTACTGATACCGCTATATTTTATTTGGCAACTAGCAAAACTTCTATCTCTAGAATCACCTGTTTTGCCAACATAGTGTTGTACCTGCAGCAGACACGATGATACTTATACAAGGTGACATTTTTAGGGCTTATTATAATTTGTAAAAGACACCTATTCAAGCTATTTGAAATGTTAAGTATATGTTATAGTTCCACAAGCACTTAAAGGTAATATAATCCTGCCACTGGAGGAAGCTTTTCCTTCCCTTCCATCCATTTGAGCTGACTGTGAAATGAACCAGATGAGACATTGCTACAGCTTAAGCTGGTGTTATTCCTCCCTCTCCAGTTTGGTTTGAAATCCATCCCTCTGTGGGTCATTTCAGAATGGTTTGAAGACTTGCACTTGCACAAGGGAGAGCACGAAGAAGGGAAGTGAGAAATGAGGAGCTAAGCATGAAAAGGGCATCTTTTGCATCAGTACAATTTCTACCAGATTAAACTACTTGCAAAATTTAAGTGTTACCTGTGTTGTGCTCATACTGTGTTCGGGGTATGAAGAAGTGGGGGATAGGATTAGTTTTAGGGATCCTCCAGGTATTAAAAATTCTACTACACTTGAAGTTTCATATTGGTCAAATGTTACCAATGTTTTTTCAGTTAGTTACATCTCTTCTTGCATATTTGTGGGACCTTATCCTGTCATGCTCTTGTTTATGTCACAAGTCAGGTGTTACTGCTGTTTTGCCAACAAGCTGCTCTAAGAGTTTCTTCTCAGAATTCTAAGATGAACTCTGCATGTTTTAGTACATCCTTGGGCACTACTGTTAATTACTAATTTTTTTCATTTTTTAAGAACAAAGTTTCTATCAGATGGCATCTGTTTTACTGGCTTAATTTTTCTGTGAAGCTGTAGCACTGATTATGTCATCCTAATCACTCGAAAGATCTGGCTTTTTGAGTCTGAGGTTTTGCCCTTCATTTAGTTTCTGTAGCTTGCGCCAAAGCTAATTTCAACTTTCTTTTTATTCTTGTGATTTCCTTTTAGGGAGAAAAAGAGTTGCTGCTAGTCCCTTTGTGTGGAAGCACTAGTAGGACAATAAATCAGGCATTGATACTGAGATGTTACTTTGTACAGTGTACTCTCTGTCTACCAAAAAGATCAGATCCTAATTTAAGATCTGTTCAAATCTTTTATCTTCTGATATCAAAGGTAAATTCAAAGGTGGTTAACAGAAGGAACGGGAATATTGTTGTGCGCTGCCTGTGGTGGAAAAGGTACTGCAAGCTCCATCCTTTATGCATCAGGCCACAACATGCTTATCTGGGGTCTAATACGTGGCCTGGGTCAGGTTACTGAGGGCCCAAGTGTGACCAGGAGGGAGCGCTTAAACATCTTGAAACATGTCACCCAAGCCACAGTGTCCATGTGCACCCCCTTCCCTTGGGAAAATGTAAGATATATCAATTTAGCATAATACTCGGATGTTTGAAACAAATCAAACTCTAACAATTTCATTTGTCACATACAGCTAGAAGAAACAGTGAATGCCACCAAACGTGTTGAGCCACCACTACCCCATCAGGTAGCTGAGCCATTAGTCGCTCTGTTGGTATTTGCCAAAGCATGGTCATAGTTACTTAAAGGATTTCTTGTGGCTCCTTGTGAGGTGTTTTTAAATACTATTGAAATGGGAACTTACTGAAAGATAGTGGATGGGTCTGTTTTATCTCCATCTTAATCTCTTGGAATGCTTTATTGGTGGAGCACCTTATTTCTGGTGCTAGAAATTAGTACTGCTTTTGAATGAAGCTGCAGTGTTAAACATTGCTTGTATTTCACAATATTTCATGCATGAGTGAACATGCTGATGTAGATCTTTTGTTACAGTGAACATGGAATTCTACCTAATGTATATGGTAAGCTTTATAGGTAAAAATTATTTCAATCTTTCATTTGTGGTGGTAATTACTGTCTCTTTCAGTGTGATAGCTGCCACTTTGTTCTTTTAACAACAGTTCATCTGCATTGTTCTTTTGCAGTATTTCTCAAGGGTAATATAGCTGTTTTGAGGCTGAAATATTTGGGTCTGAGCGTACTTTAACTTTAGATGCGTGACTGCATCTAAAGGTATCTAATTGCATAGTTGCCTTAGGTTGCCCTATGATCAGCGAGGAGGGTTTTCAGTCTCCAGTAGAGGGGAGAAAGAGAGGCACTTTCTGAGGAGTTTATAAACAAGACAAAGGCCCCCTGTTATATGCTGGGAGACAGAGAAGGGAGGATTTGGAGGAAAATCATGGTTGATGAATGCAGTTGGATTTGGTAGCTTGCACAATAGCCGATGCAGGCAGCGCTCTGTGAGGCAGAACCTCGGAGCAGTGTCAGAGCCTTGGCACGCTGAGCGAGTTGCTATGGCTACTGGCACTCAACAAGCCAGGTGTTGAAATCGGGGAAGAAAAAATGTAGCTATTGCATTCAAAGTTATGACACTTGCTATTTTTCTGCTCTTTCTTTTAAAGGTTGTTAACTGTCATTTTTCACCCAAGCTATAAATTGGTTCTTTTGCTGAGGTTCCGTGTGGAATTTAGACATTCTTATGCCTTCTGTGTGAATTCCTAATTTGATGTCATTGGCATTTTGCTTTGGGTTTGTTTTTTTGTGGTTTATTTTTTTTTGTGGGGGGGTGCAAAGAAATCAGAAGGTAGTAGAGGAGGATGAAAGAAGAGGGGGATTTTACTGCAGGGCTGATCCTTTTCTTACATGTATTTTGTTTCTGAAATAGTATATTTGTCCTAATTATAGTTCGTCCTATAATATATATAGTTCGTCCTAATTTAAAGGCTAAATACTCCACTGTTTGATCCAAATGTATATGGCACAGGCTTGTATTTTGATATCCAACACACCAAATTAGTTATGATTTGGGGCCAAAACTAATAAAGAAGTGCTTTTTGAACAGTGCCTGACAGCCCACTCTGTACCAATGCTCGCCGAAATACTGAGTCAGATGCTGGTGGATCTATTGGACAGCTACAGGATTCCTGTAATATACTACATAGAATATGCTACTGACTGAAAGCCTTTTAAGTATCCTAGATTATGAAATAAGTAATTTCTTGCAATTACTCAGGAAGCAGCAGTTTTGTTCACAAATAGAATTTTTTTTACTGAATTTTAGAAGATATCTATAAAAACAATTGTCATGATTGTTGCAGCTGATGTTTTATCTACAGCAGCCTTACACTTGAATGCTTAGTGATAGAGTGAGATCTCATATTTAAAGAATATAACATTTCTCAAATGCACTGTATTTAAATTCTTGCACATAGTGAGAGAAAACAGAGGGAAATTGTCTTCCAGTTCATAACTGAAGTGTCTCCTAAATACAACAAGTGGAGCCAATTATTTGGTTTGTGTTGGTTCCATTTTGTTCAAATTAAAAAAAGTAATTTTGGAGAACTATTTTCTTGATGAATATTGTGAAAAATATTTTTTAAAAATGAGAAATGGTTATTTTGGAAAAAAGCGTTCATATATGAACACATATATAACATCTATCACATATATATATGTGTTCGAACACATGTATAAACTAAAAGGTTTTATGTCTTTGTCAAACATCTTAGATTCCAAGGAAGTTAAAACAATACTTCTATTCTACTGTTGTGCTTGCTGGCCGTTCCTTAAGATAAATCCTTTGTAGTAACTTTCTGGAGGTCAGGAAGTATTCCTTCAGAGACATATTCTGTTGTCCTTAAGTCATTATTGTCCAGAAAAATTCTATTAAGTTCACGTGAATGGTCAGGAATTTTTTCCCCTTGCAGGAGTGCGGTAACTCTGCAGTCGAGCTCTCACACAGTAAATGCGTAACAGACTTTGGTCTTGTGTGTGTGATAGTAATGATTTCTGACTTGGCATCCCTGTACGATGAATCAGAAACATAATATTCTGGGTATTTATGATGTTTTGGAATAATTTGTCATCAAATTTTCTAATTGTGATTTCAATAATATTTTTATTAGTGTTATACATAATTGTTTATTTAAAAAATTCCTTAATATGTTGAAGTAGTAAAAATACAGGTATCTTTAAATACCTATATTTTGTTTGTTAAAAACAATACACCCAAAAAAACCTCTAACAGGTAGGATTTTCAGTTATATTGGGGTTTTTTCTTTGTACATGCATAGCTAAAGATAAACTTCTGAGGGTTTAGTTGAAATTGCTAACAAGGGTCAGATCACCTCTTTATCTTCAGGCAATAGTTGATTTTAAAGCTCGTTTCCTCTGTTATTTTCTCTTTGTGATGTCAAGAGAAAATAACCTTGAAAACATCAATTAAGTAACTCTTCTGAGATGATCATGAAGTCCAGCATCATGATTTACCCATTGCATTGAAGCAGCGGTTATTGTGCAAGCACCATCTCTTCAGAAGGCATGCCAGGAGTCTAAGTAGTTTCTCAGAACTAGTGAAAAATGATAAAAGTATATTCATGTTCTTTATTAAATGTTTCTTTCTATGCGTTTTGGATCTGAGATTTTCAGCAATATACCTATATCCCAGGAAATACAGAAGGAACTGAACCTTAAATCCTTTGCAAAGCCCAGCATATGGTACAGTTTGTTTTTTCTTTCCAAAGTTCTTGGTGGAAATAAGCAAAATAATTTTGTTCTATTTCACAGTTGTCTTCATAAATACCTTACTGGCTTTTATCAGGCAATGCTGTCATCCTCTCTTATCCTTTTATTGATACTTCACAAACTATCCTCTTTCTCTCTTAACGACACAAAACTCTGTAGAAAGTACCCAAAAAAACTATTCTACACAAGGGTTTTATATTCCTCCGTTGTGATGTTTTGAAGTGCTATTACAGTGTACAGGATTTTTTTCAGATTTATATTCCATTGATATTACAGAAGTGTGGCTGTCTACAGCGAGGTGGGAGGGTGTTGTACAAGGAGAGTGGTATGGATGAGGGAACAGCAGGAGGGAAACAGCATGACTCTACAGTCATCAGGAAGCAGCAGAGGCTCTTTCTTTGCTCTCAGTTTCACCTGCACATACCAAGAGGAGAGGGCGCCTGCTGAAACAGCTTCTGCCAGCTGAGCAGGGAGGAACTGAGAAGGCCGCTCAGCTTGCGGTCTGTATGAGGTGCAGGAGCCGATAAGGCAAAACATTGGGTGTAAGATGGTGGTACACCTCCTTTTACGTCTCCCCAGTACAAAGGCCAATTTATTGTCACAGATGGTTCTGTCTACTCTCTGTGGGGATAGTGAGATTGTTCTCTCTTTCTACGGGCAATTTCTCCTTTTGTTTATGGCTAAAATTAGGTCTTGTGATTAAGCGTGCATTTCCCCACTTTGGACAGTGCCGTCTCCTCTAGTTTATTTTTCAAATCTTCAGAAGGAATCTGCAGGGATAAAAGAAACTCCATTTTTAAATAGAACCTTTGTGCTTTCAGGCTTTTGGAGAACAATAGCTACATTAGAAAAATACCTTGAGTGTAAAGATTATCAGAACAGAGGAAAGTATTATTGAATCTCATCCCAGTTAGAGGAATGGTCGCAATGTAGCAAAGCATTACATGACATACGGAAACTTTGACAATTAGAACTATGCACATATAATCAGCATCTTAACCAGAGGTACTGTACCCACATACGTTAGACAGTGTTAGAAGGGTGGCAGGTTTGCCTGGATCCTCAATCTCTACTGTCTTTTATCCCTCAATCACAAAACAAAACCATTCCTCTGAACAGTAACACTTTGTTGTATCAGAGTAAATGCCACAGATGCAGCAAATATTTGGTGGAAAGAAAACCATGTTTTACATTACCAACATTGTGAGAACAACATAATTATAGGATATTATAATTATAGAATAATTTAAATTGGAAGGAACCCTGGAGGATCCTGCTCGAAGTTAGGACCAATTAGAGCAGGTTGCTCAGATTGTTCAGTCAAGCTTTGAATAGTTGCAAGGATATAGAGAGTTTCCACAACCTCTCTGGGCAATCTGTTCCAGTGTTTGATGATTCTCAAAATGATTTCCTGCTCCCCCCCAATATAAAATCACAGATTGTAACTTGTGTCTGTCACCTTTAAGTGAATGTTGCTAAATTTTGCATTTGCTAAATAAATTAAATGGAATCCTTGCAAAATGGATGCCTGGGTAAGCCTGGCCATATATTTGACTATAATACATTGTTGAAAGACTACTGACTTTCAAGATTTCAAGTCACACTTGAACCAGGTAGGCTGATAGATCATGGATACTTTATCCTATGCAGGTGACTCTATGGCTGATCTAGAAGATATTTTCAAAAAATTTGTAAATGGCCACACTTTCCGTCTCCAGTCCTTTCAGTTCTGTGAAGTTCATTAATATGATTACTAGAATTTGCTGCCCTTGATAATGGTGAAGTACAGATACTGACATAAAGTACTTTCCTGCGATTTGGTTAAACTCACTATTTGCTTTCTTTTACTAAGTTTTCAAATATAAATTTCATAAACAAAAAGTTTATTTCATATCAATTTAGTACATTTATCTTGAAATTTAGTGACAAATTATAACATTGGCTAATCAGAATTTACGAAATAATCTGTGAAAACTTAATTCATTTTGCCCCTTGCATGTTGTAATATGTTTTATTGTTCAACTGGCAGCTGATCTTATTCCAGGGACCTCACTGCACTTGAAATTCTTTTCTTTCTTTCAATCCCATGTTGAATTCTTTATGTTGGTGCATTGAATACAATAAAAATAAAGCATGACCACATAACTAAAGAATGGATCCTAATATACCTGGGAACTCTGGGTAACGTGAACACCCATAGTCATCTGTGTTTTATAAAAACAGTCCTAAATATTTAAGCAGACATCAAGGACAAAATTTTAGCTGAAAGAATGATGACCAAAGAATGCACAAAAATAAACAGTGTTAAAGTGTGTAAAGTATAAGCATTGCTCCGATTGCAGTAACAAGATGTATTTTCTTATGGAATAGAGTGAAAGTCTGTAGAACTAAATAGCATGTTGATGTAAAGTATCTCACCAATACATAGAGTTTGAATTACAAATTGCACGTTTAATGTAACTGTGAAAAAGTCCTTTCTCTGAGTTTGGCAAAAATGCCTGAATATTTGTGAGTTTACCCTCTTTGCTTCTCTGCATGTTTTTAGTCAGCTTGTCACTTCGAGCTCGTGCATCTTCTGTAGCCACAGGTTTGACAGTTTGTGTCCTTGTGGTATATTCAGTTTTTTCAAAGGTTTCTTTCTATCTTGTTTATGGCTGCAGTTCATCAGGCCTGTGTGGCAAGCATGTAGACAGCATTTCTTCTCATGTATTTTCAATTCTGTTTAGTATTTCATTCAAATACCCAACTTCCCTAATTGGTCCTTTGAAAGAACTGTAGCATTCCAAAACATTTCTTCATATTGTACATTTTCAATGAATTAATAATTAAGACATATGTAAATTAATCTTAACTTATAAGGCAGTAGAGTTCTTAGCACTGACTGGGATCTCTGAAATCTTTCCAAATTAATCTTTTCCTCTTCTGCTGTACCGAATAGATTGTTACACATTCATGCCAAATATATTCTACACAATGTTAGAAAATTGCATACAATTATTCAATTAGGCGTTGGACAGCCAAGGGCCTACATCATCTCAGTGAACTACAATGCACTGAAATTAGATTTGTGCCTAGTTTTCAAGAAGTTAATTTATGTTCATGACAGAGACTGAAGGCTTCATGAAATTGTGCATGTTTCAGAAACTTTGTTTGTTTAAGGAGTACAACTGTAATAATTTCCAACATTTTATAGTAAAAGGGGAAATGCTAAGAACAATTTTAATTGCGAAGACAGACACACTCCCAAAATGTAAATATACTTTGATTTACATTTTTGGATCATAGGGATAACTACTTAGGAGATGAAATAATATGGCAACTAGCTAAGACCTTCCAATTATCAGGCTATTTAATCAATGACACGTATCCTCCTGCTAGAATCCAAATATAGCTAGGATCCAGTTTTAAAACTTCCACTTAGTTCGCCATATATTGCTACTGAATATTTTGCTCTCCTTTTAAGTGACTGCTGAAGTCATTTACTATGTGTGTCTTTTTTTTTTTTCTCTCAGCAAAGATAGAGATGATGTTGGTGAAACCTGGAATTTATTATTCAAATTGTAATTTCTTGATTGCAGTGCAGTAATCTTTTCCAGGTTATAGAAATACAAATCTGCTTTGCACAGTGTAACAGTGTGAAATTACCAACATCTGGTAAGAAGCTCTTGGGGAGTTATCTCCATGTTCCTCAGATCTTTACAGGAGTCTCTCCAATTCCTCTTCACTGGCTTTCTTCTCTATTGCTGTATCCTGCTTCCAGATTAGGCAATATGGTAATAATATCCAAATGGCTTTACTCTTTTTGCAAATATAACTTCTCTGTTGGTTTCATAATGCACTAGAGAGGCTGTACTGCCTCGCATAGCTTTAATGTGAACTTTTGTTCGTGCTTTGTCCTACAGTGTTCCTGTTCTTAAAATGCTTACACTGAGGATAATGAACTTTCTTAGATTTGTCACAGAGGTTAAAAGGTCCTTAATGAAATGTCTCTTATTCATTACAACGGCCTTTGGAATAAGTTAATTACAGCAACAAAAAAAGAAGGTGCTATTGCAACATAAACAGTGAAATAAACTACATAATACGTATGGGTTACATAACATTGTGACTGTTCTTGTATGTCAGTAAAATGCTGGAAGCAAAACCTCCAGCTTGAATCCTTGAACAAGATTTTATTCTTTATAACCTTCCCCAGTACGTGTTTTATGAATAGTCAGGTTTCCATCTCCACGTGTATAGGACCTTTCTGGCTCCTGCCGAAGTTCTCCCTCTGCCTTCCAGTGAGCTGTGCCGCCCTGTACCACTGCGTTTTGGTATCTGGTCCCCAGCAGCCACTACTTGAATTACGAATGCTGAGCGTCATTAGGTCCCTTGAAAAAGCTCATGCTGGCTCTGGCTAAGCTTTGAATTAGTTCAAAGCCCACTAAGTCAGCTGGAAGATCATTTGATTTCAGCTTGGTTTGGGATTACATATGAAAGATATATGCGTGTTCTGTACAGACTATATGTGTATATTATTTTTTTCCTTCTGGGAGTGTTTAAATCTTAAATTAATGCTATGGAAGAAAATAAAATTAACTGATTTCAATTAATCTCACAGTCCTGACTTCCCGCTAGGACTCTTGTTTTGGTGATTAACAATTGACATGTGGACCACCAGCCACGTTAGTCAAAGAATGATCTGTGCAAAAAATAGTCAGGAGCCTTTGGTGAAATATGCTGCTATAGCTGTTATTCTTAGTGATAGAAACAATAAGATTTAATTATCAAAACTTCATGTTTACAAGTAGTGTTTTGTTTCTTGAGTAATTTACACCTGAAATCTACATGGACTGCAAGCATTGAAAGATATTTCCTTTTTCTTTTATTTTTCTGAAAGAGAAGCTGTATGTTTGGCTCCAATACTTTCTCAGATACAAAAGGTGATGCCAGTGAACACAAACAGTCATCCTTCAGAGTAGTAAATACTTCTCTCAGCTGTTATGATTTCTTGATCTTCAGAGACAATTCTATGCTATAATCACTGCAAATACCAAAGCACTGCCTTTCTCATCTGCTGTTTCCAGCCCATGGAGGTTCAGCAAGTCCTGAATAACAACGGCACCTTCTTTGAATGTCAGGATTGTGTACAGGGACAGTACAGGTTTGCAGCTATAATGCATATACAGAGGCAGAAAGCTTATCGAGACATACGTATATGTGTTTCAGTAGAATCTGCAGTAGATGCTCTGTAAAAAGTAAAACCTGCAACAAAACCAAGATTTTGAAGGGATTCAATTTTTTTTTTTTAAAAGCACAGGTCCCTTATTTATGATTGTTTAGATTTTTCCCAGTGAGAGGCCACATGTCGTATTTCCAGACAAATTGTTGGCTGATTACTTTTTCCAAGAAATACTGGCTTAAGAGGGGTGATTATTATGCACAGTAGGTATAAATGAATTATTTATCAAACATGTTTTCATTCTTACTGAAAACACTGCTGATCTGTTTTTCTAAGTGCTTTATTGTAGTAGTCATTTGCACACAAAGCAGGTCTTTACTTAAGTAAATGTTTATTTATCACCATTCATATGAAAGATACATGGCAAAAAGAATTGTTCATGCTTTTTTTGATTATGTGCTTTTAAAGAAAAAATACACTTGTCAGGAAAAAAAAAAAAAAAAAGGAAAAGCAGGTGTGGGAACAGATCTGTTTCCACAAAACCATGTCAAAAAAGTTGTCCAGGTGGTGGGTACAGCAGTTGCTGGGCCTTTTCAGATAGGGCTTTGTTTTGGGTCACCCAGAGTGCACCTCAGTATCCTGGCCAGTTTTTGCCTTCTCCTGGGTGGGGAACATTGTTGTCTCCCATATTGGAACTTTTTCAATCTTTGTAAAAAGTAATTCTTAACCATTAAATATTTGTCCATGGAACTGCTGTACACAACATGTTTATCAAGTCAGCCTCTCCAACCCAGTTAATAATTTCATTTTAAGTGGAAAAGCAGAAGTACAACACACTCAAAAAATGGGTGTTTTCTTCAGTTTCCTTGTCTGAAAGACAAAGTAGTACTTGATTCTGGGACTGTGTCATCCCTACTGATTTCCCTGCTCACCAGACAATTAGCTGTTCAGAAGTATAATGTACTTTTGTGAGAAATTTTGAAAGGTTTTGGTTTGTCTCTGGTTGTAATGTGAAAAACCTTTTGCTGCCCCATTCACTGTGCAATATTTTGAATGCATAAAAAGGGTAGTTAGTGACTAATCACTCTATTTCATACAACTCACACAGATAACTCATTCTTAGCAGTGAGCACTAAAGCATTATTTTAACACTGAAACAATACCCTAGAATTTCAGCTTCTTAAGGAATCGTCTGGTATATGTCAGTCTCAGTCTTTCTATATGGAAGTAATTCAAATAATGTTATAGATGTTAAAGGAGAAGACTGAAGGCATTAAAAGGAATAGGTCAAATAGACTTTCATGTGTAAGAAAATTACCTAGAATGAATATTTGAAATGGAATTGTCTGTCCTGAAGTTAGCTCAGGCAAGGAGCACGCTGTATTTATGCTGACTGTGCATGCCTCTTCAGGTAAGTTTGTGACAAGATTGGTTTTGGATCAGATGAGAATAAAGGGAATTGTGTAGGAAAGGCACTAAGTAAATCTAGAAGTGAAACATCAAAAGCATCCAAACACAACATTCAAACTAACAGCCGTGAAGAAATCATTCTTCAATCTAGCTTGCTTTTTCACTGAATCTTGGACTCCGAAGAACAAAATATAGTGCTATGGGGGCAAAAAGGGAAGAAAGGTGCTTTTAGCTCCTTCAGACTGACGCATTCTGGATGACTGCTACTGCCTGTTAGCAAGTAAGATGCAACTTAATCCTCTAGAGAATCAAGGAACACCAGTACTGTGAGCCTGTGAATATCAAGTCAAGAAAAAAAAGAACATAATGAAGAGAATCAGTTTTGGCTGTGTGGTTTTAATGCAGTCACAAAGATTCATCGTGATGGTAGGGGCTACATAAACCTTTTAGAAATGAAAGAGCGTAAACCTTTAAGTCCTCAAAGCAAAAAAATAAATTAACCCATCATTTTCCTCTGAATAATTCTAAATTATGGAGAATAGTGGGAACTTTGTTCTCTCAGCTGATTCACTTCTGGGCAGATGGTGCCATTAGTGCTATTTGAAGGCACTGCCTGTATTAAAGCAAGGGTAAAATTTGGCCTTAGAGGCGGCAAGGAGAAGATGTTCAACCACCCCTGTCCCTGGGGAGTCTCAGAGGCACTTAGGGAGGGGGGATTTAAATAGGAGCCTGCGTTTGGGCAGGGGGTGTGCACTGGGGGAGTCAGAGCCAGGGTCCAGATTTAGAAGCACACAGGTGCGTGCATTCCTAGACTGAATTGAGACTAACCTTTTTCTTGTGAAAAAATTAGGAGCCCAAAGGTCAGAATATAGTAATAGGGAACTGCTTACATTTCAATTTGAGATGTTAAATGGTGCTTTAAAGGATAAAACCTAGGTGACAACCATAAAAATGTTTACAGTTACACTAATTTGACCTCTGCTGTGATTTGTAGTTCTACTAAACAGCAATGTGAAAAAAAACAAACCAAAGAACGAACCCCACATTCTAGCAAACTGTCAGCTGCTAAGCATACATGAAGGGATTGTTTACTGGGGGTTTTTCACAAGCTGTCAGGCTGTAATAAGGAATTTGGAAAAGACAGATAACCCTTCCCCTGCAAAGTTGATTTTGACTATGAACTTTAATGAAACAATTTGCCTCCTGGGCATTTTCAGATTGTGCAAAATCTCTTTTCCACTAAAGTACTTACTAGATATGCATAGACACATGCAGAGTGATCTCTGAGACTGAATGAGTTAACTGCAAACGTGGACACAGTTTTAAATCACAGCATGCTGCATCTATTTTCTTTCAGGGAACTTATTCAAGCACAGTAATAAAACCAGACATTATAGAAAGAATATTTTTGTTGCTGTGAGTTGTAAAGAAAAATGTAAGGAATGACTCCAGTGTGAGGAGAGAAGCATCGCCTTCAATTGCTTAGGAATGAGCAATGGGTTTCTGAACTTGCATGTGTCATGCAAGGAGGAATGAGGTGCAATCAGTCTTTGAACTAGTCTGGACAAGGAATGAGCACGAAAGAACTGTTTTTCTTTGGAGTACGGTATTCCAGTTAACGATGTAAATGGGGATTTGTAAAGCTGCTGAAAGTAAATGACAAATGGTGGTGGTGTGGTTGTCAGGGTATTCGTTAGTACTTACATGTGTGTCAGCTGTAGTAAAAAGATCAGAGTTCATTGTTCTAATAGGGAAGACTTCCAAGAACAACTGTCAGCTGATTTCTGACACCTGCAAGAAGACAATTAAACTAAATTGAGGACATTGTTGGCAGGTTTATAAAGTTGACATTATGCACTGTGAAAAAACATCCTGAAGAAACTTGACAGTAGTTGAAATCTGACAGTAGCAACTTAACTTGGAGAGCTAAAATTACAGACATAGGTAGGCATTCAAAGAAGAATGAAGTTTGTAGTATCCCTTGGGAGTAAAAATAACCAAACAGAAGGGTCTGCATGCCAGCAACTAACCTGCAGTGTTTTCCCTAAGAGAACATGGAATTTTTCTTCTTCACCTCAAGAACCATTTTTTCCTTGTTATAAAAAGAATTTGTGTGAATCACATGTACACAGAAATATACCACAGGAGAACATACTGCAAGATTAAATCAGCAAGGATTTACCCATGTTAAAAAGAAAACCGAAACAAGCAAAAAAAAAAAATAAATACTCTTTGTCAGGGAGTGGAGCAATAGGATGAGGTAATGGTTTTGAACTGATAGAGGTTAGATACATTTAGGTTGGATACTTGGAAGAAAATCTTTACTGTGAGGATGGTGAGACACTGGCCAAGGTTGCCCGAGAAGTTGTGGATGCCCTATCCCTGGAGGGGTTCAAGGCCAGGCTGGATGGGGCTTTGAGCAACCTGGTCTGGTGGGAGGTGTCCCTGCCCAGGGCAGGGGGGTTGGAACTGATCTTTAAGGTGGATGATCTTTAAGGTCCCTTCCAACCCAAACCATTTAATGAATGCAGAAGGTCACGTAGCTAAACGCTGTATGACTTCTGAGTACATGTAGATTGAGGTCTCGTTCTTTCTGGGTGTGAATGTCTGATGTACAAATGGGAAAAGTACATGGGCGTGCACAGTGCCACGCATTGTTTTTGGAAGGGGAAGGATTAGGACACTGTCCGTTTCACATACGAGGTGGTGAATATAACTTAGATTTGGTAGTGGTTATAGAAGAAAGCTCGGTGGTCTTTCTTTTGTCCCTGCACAGCATTTCTGCAGTCTTTGTTGAAATGAAATTTCTTTCCCTTGCGTACTTCTCTAAATGTGAAAACACCAAGAGAGTTCAAGTGATTTACTAAACAAGTTCAGGCTGAAATACGGAGCTTACTTTTGCCAGACAGGAACACCTAATAACCCTGAGGACACGGTTTTCACCAAGGGTCAAAAATGATAATGAACTTTTTCTCCCACTGTCTCTGGAAACCTTGTGACTTTACACAGATGCAATGCCTGGACATTTTCCCAGAAAGGCTCAAGTAAAATTATTTATTGCAAATAAAAAGAAGAAAGGGTTATCTACCTCCTGCAGATAAATTTAGGATTAATGGGATGAATTAACTTAGGGTAATAGAAATTTCCTATGCCAAGATGCAAACTGAAGGAAGAGTTGATTCAAAACCAGACTGAAGATTTAATGATGTAAGAAAATGATCTAAGTATTATTCTGTAATTTTTATTTTTTAACACAAGCTTCAGGTTAATATAAAATAATCTGAAGCAGGACGACTTACATGTTTTCATTCAGGAGACTCTTTTGGAAGGGAGATTCTTACCCCTACAGATATACAGTAAATCCATTAAAGGATTTTCACACAATAGAATGGACCTTAAAAAGAGAACTGATTGTTTGCTGGACTCAATTCCCAGAGCTCAGTATATGGCAACAGTAATAAAAAACCAAGACGTTGGAATCATCAAAAAAAATACTGGTTCATTCAGTCTGTACCATTGTGTTGAAGATCATTCTTTGCTTTTCTTAGGTTTTTGCCTGTTTCTTGATGTACTACTTCTAGCCAATTTTCTTTCCACCTTTTACCTAAAAGCATCATTTTTATTGTCAGAAGGATTTCCCTTGATAGTAGGAAACTTCTACAATAGTTACACTGGAATGCATGATGGTTTGTTCAGCTTCATAGGTTTGAGCAAGAAGGTAGACATATACTGTAATTTTATCTTGCCGTGTCAATAGGTTGAATAATATAAAATATCTATATATATTCTGAGTGGTTCTTCAGTTTATGCTTATTATTTAATTCAGTTTTCAAATGCTACAAATATCTGGAAATGGGTATTAGTTTCTGCACTGACATATTATAATTTCCTTCTTATATATATATATTATATATAAGAACTTCCTTCTTATAAGGAAATAAGCACTTCTTAATATCACCTTCTGTGAGGTACACGTGAATGTGTGTTTATCTTCTGTGAAATTTATACTGAAACTATTGGATAAATACTTGGAATTTGCTGTAAACATTTGTGGAAAACAGAAACAGTTTCAAGGAATTTCAAGGAATAATATTTCCAGATCAGAAAGTCACATCCAAATTGATGGACTATATTTCTGTACAGATGCCCATTTCTTTTCCTTTTTCTTAGACAGTCTTATTGTGTGTGTGCGTGTGTGCACACCAGAATGGTGTAGTTTTCAAGATCACATGTAAAAGATTTGCAAGGCAGGGCAGAAGAACTTAATAATATGTGAACTGGGAAAAAGCTCACCACGATGTGCATGTAGACATGTTTGTATGCACAAACTGAATCTCTGCTCTTTGGTGGTGAAATCTTATTGTGCATCAAAAGTGCATGTGCTTTTAGAGTGAGACTTTTGCCATTTGAAAACATAGACAGTTGCCAGACATGCTAATCTTCCATTTTTGATAACAGGTATTACAGGTATTGTCTTTAGTTCCTCTAATCTCACGTTTCCACCCTAGTTATTGCTGTAAGACCTCTTGGTATCTGCCAATTTCACTGTAATACAAGGTCTACATGTTTTGTTATGAATTTCTATCAGGTAGACTTTTCTTAATCTCGTTTCCACACTACTTTAATGACATACTAGTCTGAACTTTTAAAGATTCTTACATTGATATGAATGTATTTCCCTTTTTTTGTTTTTAGTTGGAATCTTCTTCTATAAATATTATATACTGATTTTCTCTACTTCCCCTCCCTGCAACATGAAATCTGCAATTAAAAGTGTTAAGGAGAAAAAGTAAATGACCAGATAAACAGCTATATGAAAATTTATCAGAAAAAAATTTTGTACTGAATTATATAAATTTTAGAACTGCCGGCATTTAACAATGGCTTCAAATAGGCATTATATGTTAGTGCAAACATCACATTCTGCTCATAGTGAAAGAAACAGTAAATCTTGCACGTGAACTCATGCTAATTCTGCCTTGCTGGGTTTTCCTTCCACAATGACTCAATGGAGAAGCAGTGCTGTGCCTGCATTTTATAGAACTTTTTCTGCACAACAGGAAGTCTAAAACTGATTTTTGAGGAAAGCACAGATTCACTCAAGCTCAAGCCTGTTCTTCAAAAAAAGCTGAAAGAGTCCAATCTGGAGTTTTTGTTTCACTCGCTCATGAGCTCTGCTGCTTTCACTTAAGCCCTTTCTCAAATCCAGATTCACTGTTATTCATCCCCCTTGTCCCCTGCCTTGTTTTCAAAAATCATATGGGAAGTTTCTGATTCCTCCTTTAACTTAAACTTCCATTGTAGCAACACCTACAATGAACTGAGGAAGCACATTCCTACCTGTTACACTGGTTCAACAGCTTGTCTTGGCTGAATTGCTATTGATTTTAAAGCGGGATATGGGTTGCTATAGCAATCCTGTACTTGGAACATTCAAAGGAGAATACTGCTAAACCTATTGCTTTATAAATCCTAGAAACTCAAGCTCTTAGGCTGAAAGTCTCATGTTTTATATTGTATTTTCAGTGGTGCTTCATTGCAGTTTTTGATAAGTTGTATGACAAATTTGTAAAATTAGCTTTTTGTGCATGCTTCATCCATGACTGAATGGCTCATAACAAAGGGAAAAAGGATCAATTTCATGTATGTAGTCTCAGGGCAAACTTGTCGCTTGTGGAATAACAATCTGAAATGGGTGACAGTGCTCACACCAGCTGCTTGACATCCAGGCAGGTGCAGGAGCCCGAGGAAATGTCACACCGTCAGATGCAGCTTCAGAGTGTGCAACCGGCAAAAAAGCTTCTGGCCGCAGTTATCACCCCAGGCCATAGCTAACACCCCAGGCCACGTCATCCCTTAGCTTGAAACCATTGCTGAGCTGTCACTTTAATAAATGAGTAGCCACTTTGTTTTGATCAGCATTGTCAGGGCTTATTTCAAAAGTGATTCTGATTCCATCGCACAGCCTAGCCCAGCCAAAGTCAATTGGTACAATTTCAAGGTGAATTTATTCATTCTTTATAAAAGTTCTATGCACGAATATATCAAGACAGTTGAATAAATTGAAATAAATAGACTTGGAGTTGCATAGTCTCCTAGTAATTGAAATAGTTTCCCCCCAGTATATTTGTAGTAATAATGCTACCTTTATGAAGACTGGACTGTCTACAGATGGGAAAGTGTGGAATTAGCATATTGATAACATATTTGGAAAATGGAATTGGGGCTAATATGTTGAAAAGGGCAGCTGAAAGTTGTCCTTGCCTTCAGCTTAGCACTGAAGATGAAGTTAGAAGAAACACTGTTGCCAAATAATGATGCATAATTAATTCCTTCTTCTAGTGAGAATTGTTTTAAGCCAGCTTTCCCTCTGTTTTTAATGCAGGTGTTAACTTTTAGACCAGAGAATCTGTAGGTAATATATGAAGAGTTGAGTTCTGCCCAGTGCACTGCATCAACGGCCTGTTTCCCACAATTTTAGGATGGTAAAACGAGTGGAAGATGTCAAGACTGTACTGTTTGGGGAATTTTTCTTTTATTCATAATATCAGAAAAAATATTTTTGTTTACATATAGCAGTATCAAATGTCCACAAGCTCTGGTCTTCCTCCTTGTTTCAGTTAAAAAATATTTCAAAGTTGAAAATACTTTCTATTATTCAGAAAATAATTTAAGATGCAAAAAAGGCATAAAAAAGTTCTTGCTTTTCTACAGGGAGGAGAATGAATAGAGGTGAGGGAAACAGAAGGCATCAATTAGAAAGCAACAGTTCATTACTCAGGTGGATTTTCAAAGCTGGCAAGTACATTAGCTATCAGAAGTGCAATTCTGATTTCAGTCTGTCTTTCAAGTGCTCTCAACAGATGTTGCCAGGACAATGGAGGTTTTGAAAGCTTTTGAAAAGAGGAGTTTTGTTGTTACTTTATTATGCGTCTAAAACAATACCCCAAAATAACCAGAGTGATTATCCTGGCCATAAGAGATGAAAAATTCTTTTCTCCCTCCTTGATCTGCTGTAATGTCATAAGTACCTACCACTGACCTAGATTCAGGAAGAGCCATAATCATGATGAGTTTCCTCTTCAGCAGATGATCCCTTCCCCTGCGTCCTGGCAGACAGGGACTTGGAGTGCCACCTTGCCTCCTGGGTTGAGGTGAGGACCAGGATTTATTTGTTGCATTTCTTTCACAAGGAGGAAGGAGTCTGGGGCTGGTGCAGGCTGTAGCTGCAGCTCTGCAAGCTGTCCTGCCTTCTCACAGGGAACTCAGACACAGCTTGAGTGGCTTGAACACAGGGTGGAGACCCTCCTTTTGATCCAGTGTGAGATTATGGGAAGGGCAGCGGAAGGGCAGGGATCTGCAATGGAGTCCTAGGAAGGGAAGGGAGAAAGGCTAATCAGACTTTGGCAGCACGGGAAAAGAGGCAGTAAAGCAAGTGAGCACACCCTTAGTAATGATTTTGTACTTAACTGAATCAGGGGAGACAAGAAAATACTTGATATTGGCAGGGGTTCTTTGTTGGGGTTTTTTTGGTTGGTTTGTTTGTTTTTACTCTTAGTTTTCATTCTCACTAATCTTTTCACAGGCAAGTAAAGTTAAGAAAAAGTTAAGAATAAGCAAAAGAATGGGTTAAGTACTAAAATAGTATTGTCAAGATTGAGAGTTAAAAACCTGGAATTCTGAGTTTTCCTCAGGAGTCAGGGAATATATTTGACTACTGGGGCCCCTATTTTATCAGTTAGAAATGTTAACAAATCATTGCACGTTACATGAAGTAGTTGTTTATTATTTATGTAAAACAGTGTATTTTGTTAAACAGCACCCAGAACTATTATCATCTAATGACTGCAAATGCTGGAGTTTTTAGAAACAAAATCCTTTTGATTTAAAAGAAGAAAGAGCTGTCTGAAGTATTATCTCCAAAAATCTCTTTATTTTTAAGTCATACCACTGGAAGGAAATAAAAGGTTCCTGACCTAATAACCTTGCACAGTAATTTTGTTCTAGAGCAAAATTTTATAGGTAACTTATATATAGCCCTTAAAAATCATAGTTGTAGTGGTAGCACCAGCTCCTTAAGTGGAACAAACTGTGCTGCTGTGATAAGAGAAAAATATATGTTTGACTTTGTCAGATTCATCTTTTTCCCAAATCTTGATTAGTAGGTGGCAGGACAGTATAGCATTGAACAGTATGCAAAGATAACCAAGATTTGAAATATGAATCTTTTACCAATGTAAAAGATGAAGATGACAGTTGTAATCTCCTCAAACTCATAATTTACTTGAGTTTTGGGAAATCTGAAGTGACTGATAGTCTAGAGACTATCAAGGCAAGGCTTAGTGATCTGGAAAGCATTGTATTGCATTACGCAAATGTGAAATCTAAAAATTTTAGTCCATCCTTATCTATAACTTTTACAGCTCAGGGGAACTGATCTGCTTTTGGAATGTATAGGAAAAAAGCATTGAGTAGCTACGATAAATCTACTGTGACTTATCTCTTTTTACATCATCTTCTATACAGTGAGCTATATTTAGTAAATTGCACAGCCCTCAAGAGGCCAAGAATTATTCTTCCCATCAAGAAGAGCAGTCATGGCAAGCTTGGGTTAAACACAGTCATTAACACATGTTATCACATGATAACACTGCAATTAACTTATAGACCCAAAGTATTTGCATATTTGAATTCACTGGTTTTAGTGTATCTTGAGATACATAAATGAAATAGTTCAGTGTTAATTATTTCCAAACACTTGAATGAAACCAACAACTGATCTACAATGAAAGGGAAGTGTATTGCATCAAAAGTGTAAAAGGTGAAGGGTGGATGGTTTTTCCCAAATTAAACAAGTCCTCGGCGGTGATACTTGTCTGATCCATCTAGTGACTAATTCTCTTGACTACAGCAAGCCGTAACAGTTAGGGAAGTACTTCTTGCCAGCCAGGAACCTCTCTGTCAGTATTTCTTTACATGATTATGAAAAAAAAGATCAATTCTAGTCACTGCAATTTCATTCTCTTCAGCATAGCTAATCTGGATTTACTTGGGATCAAAATCAGCCTCTATAATTGCCTATGAAATATTTCACTAAAGATTAAATAGATCTTTCAAAAGTTTAATTTTCCCATCAAAAATGTAACTATTTAGTTCCTCTGACAAGTCTCTTTGGAAGCAAAATGCATAGAGGATTTCAGAAATTAAACAATTTGTTCCAAAAATTAAATTAATTAAAAAATTAATTCAAAAAGTTGAAGAGAGGTGCTTCATTTAATTGGAATGGTTTTTTTTCTAGCTCTCTCAACAAACCTCCCTAAAGCCTGAAAAAGCTTTAAGAAATTTTCGTTAGGATATTTTAGAATTGACCTATTTTGTAAAGTCGTTCTGATGTTCCATTGCGCTTTTGATGGTAAAGCGATCTGCCTTCTTTATGGGCACACCTTAAAAAAACAGCCTGATAGGCTCTTCTCCTTTGATTGCTAAATACTCTTAGGCAGCTTTCTGGGTTGGCAACACTGCTAGATAATGTGGTTTTGTGGTGTGGACAAGAACCGAATCGGGGAAATCACTCTGTACCCCAAAACTGTTCTGAAATCCATTCTGAAGCCTTCCTTCTGTATTTAACTCCAGATCTGTTTGAAGCCTCGTGGGAGCTATGCAGAATTGACTTTTGTCACTGTTTCATTATTTCTTTAATCAGCCATCAGCAAGTATTAGAAAAAACCTCATCTAGGCAATAGCGAGCAGAAATACAAGGAAGGTCCCTATTAGTAATACACAAAATTCAACAAATTTTATATAATAGCCTGAGCAATCAGATAAATTAATTTTTAAAACTAGTTGAAGAGAAAAATTAAATAGATGCATTCATTCAACCATGACCATTCTGAGCTTCATGTCCACTGGGGTGTCAGTCCTGACACATTATTAAAAAGATCAGATTAAAATATGAAGAAATTTAGCTGATGAAACTGAAGGGGGAAAAAAACCTGTAATGTAATTACTTGTTACAGTTTTCAGCCTCCTGTCTCCCACCTGCCATGCTCTAGTAAACTGTATTTTAGGAAAGGCCATTATATAATAACTTTGTATATTGTAACAAGATTATGTTTTCTTGCGTTGACATTCAAGCACAAACATTTATAATTAAATGTGGGAATATGCCTAAGCTGTACCTTGTTCTCAGTAATATAGCTATTTTCAGAATGTGTACTGTACTGTTGCCCTTTTTAGCTCTATCTTTAGCATGATTAAATGCACAGATTTTAATGGTGTACAGACAACAAAGAAATCAAAAGAATGAGAAAGTAAGAGAGGATTTGCCAGAAATTTGGTTTCATAATTGAGAACTTATTATCAATTAATGTTCTGTGTGATACTGTCCTTGTGAAAAGGTAATTACAAAAACAATGCCGTTTAGTGGTCCCATGCACTGCATTCTAAAAGGAAGACTAGATTTTTCTTGGTATTGGTTACTGTATTTGTGCTGCTTTACCAAGAGGATGCAGGGTTCTGAAGGTACCACATACAGCCACCTGTGCCCTGACAATTATTAAGAGACTGATGATTTGAGTAGTTTTCTCATCGATATATTTCAGCTGAAAACATGGTAGTTGTGAAACAGGCTTTTAAATGTAAGAGGAAAACCAGGAATCGGAGTAAAGCTGACTCAAATATTGCCCTGATTTCTCTGACAGAGGCAGCTGCTCCTCGTGCCCTTCCACTCTTCACCTCCTTCATTGCAGCACTGAGGTTTTTGCCTTTCCAGTGCATGAGTTTCCTAGACAGGATGAGAATGAGAGAGGGATCACAGCACTGCTGAAATTAAGGGTGGATGGAGCTTAACACTGTAAAAATAAAATTAAAAAAAATCTTCAAATCTTCAGGCAACACACAGTGGCTTGGCCAATACCTTTTAACCAAGTCATTTGAACAAACCCCATTCCCAGTATCGCATTGCACAGGTACCACAACTTGTTAGTACTACAAGAACAAAGATGTCTTATAAAACGTGAAAGATGTTCTGAAGGACTTCAACCTCCTGTCACATAATATTCAGCCCAAGACAAAGCAAGATAGATATTATTATTTTTCTTTTAGAATTAATTAATTGTAAGACCTCTTTTTTTTTTTTATGCTTTATGCTGTGCAATAACTATAAATTCAAAGTTAGTAAGTGACATTACACAAGCACTTGAAAAATTTGCTGACCTATCTGATACCCAAAGCTTTTTTTGGTATCGTTTAGGAACTGATACGGTGCAAAATTTGGTGGTAAACTCTTTATTTAAGCATGCCATGTTGCTAGCAGGACACTTTGAAATTTTGCAGTCGGTTAGCCAACTTCAAGGCTAAATGATGGGCCAACGATGACTGTCTGACAGCTCTTCAGCGATTCCTCACTCTTGTTTTCTATGTAGCTAGCATCGTTTGTGAGCTACAAGGCATTGATAGCGGAGCTGGGTGTGGTACCAAAGGTGACCTGCATAAATAAGTATTATGTAAAGTGGGACCAGGTTTGAAGCAGAAATTTCTGCTTTACTTTCCAGAGCTGTGACAGGATGGTCTATTCAGAGCAAAATGTCCTCACTTCAGCACTCTGACAGGTCTTTGAAGCTTTTCTTCTAGTGCAAAAGGTCTCTGACACTGTGGGTTTTAACATCATCATTATCCAACTTTTAAATCTCAAAGATCTACAAAGCAAAACATTTCTACATCATGGTATAGATACTTTATAGGGACAACTACTTAACTGATTTTTTATAACTGCCTTTACGTGGTGGGGTTTTTTTTTTTTGTTTGTTTTTACTGGTAAAACCATTTGAAACCTGTTAGAGGCAATCTGTTATTAACAGCATGGAAGGAAGAAGGAAGGAATTCTGTCAGGCTACAGAGATCTAAAACATTTCTGAAAGCAGTCAATGCTCTGTCATCACTTATCTCATGAAACCATTGCTCAGCTGTTTGAATCCTGCTGTGGCAACATCACAGCTAAGGTAGTGACCCCAAGGATGGTGGTCCTGCTCTCAGGAGTGTCTTTTTAGGGGGAATGGGTGAAGGAGGAGGATAAGTAGATTGGAAAACTGCTAGAAGGCAGTAAACAACAGAAGATTTAAGTTGAGTGTTAATCACTGTTCTTTTCATTATCTCTGGCACAAAGCAGTGGGATAAATTTAGAAACTTCATAGCTATATCCCTGACTGTCTTTAAGGTGAAGAATTATGAAACTGTTGAAATCTTGACATGTTCTACAGGAACAAAAAATCATTTATTGACTAGGTCTACCCACATTCCTTCCCTAGGAAATGTGTCCTTCAGCAGCACATCTGTGTGCATGTTTGAGCCACGTACTTCTCCCATAAATGAAATACTTCAGTGTTGCTATTCATCTTGCGAGCGTCATACAGCCATGTATCTGATAAGCATATTTTTGTTATATCTCACAACACTTCAATATCACATTGTTATAAGAACTCTACAATACTTGGTCGAATTCTAGCTACATGAAGTGAAAACTTAGTAGAGGTTCTCTGCAGGCATAGTTTAGACATATTTAGACACATTACATTGAAATGTAATGGGTTTTGGCAAGTAGATTTCTTTAATGTAAACTTACATTGCTGTAGAAATAAAACTAAACTTTGGAAATCTTTGGATCCTAACTCATTCACAAGAGAAAAAAATACTGCAGTTTAAGGTTTGGTATGATTAATTCTTTATGCCAGGAGTAAAATGGTGCATTTCTCTTTTCAAAGACAAAACAAACGGCCATCAATTCTAACACTGACTTCTGCTTACAATTTGTCCTCTTTGTTTATTTCACAATTAGTGTACATAGATTAATAATTACAATTCATGAACCTAATAATTTATGCATTAGTATTTAGCCCTTGTCATGTCTTTAATTTTTGCAATTAATTGTTTTAATAACGGAAAGGTTAATTGCACTATTCATCAGAACTGCTTGCTGTGAAATGGTAGACAAATAAGAATCTTCAAAGATAAAGGGTGTGTTGTCTGCTCAGAGCTGTCAGTCCAGCCAAGGGAAACTTGTTGAAATAGCTTAGCAGGCTCACTCCATTGCTGAAATCTTGGGAATCAGAGCTGATTCTGTTTAGACAAAGAGAATTGTACTAAAGTATAGGTCACTAAAAATAAATACTTAAAAACAAATCTTTGTTGAACAATATCTTATGTTCTTCTGTATGCATTGTGACACGGTATGTAGAGATGTGTTCCGCTTCAGCTTGCTGTGAGTGGTAGTGTTTAAAATGTGTTTTCAGGACTACTGTGCAGAACCCAAGTGCTGCTCGTATCCTGAGTAATCCTTTTAACTACTAGGCCAAATTGGGTTGCTGATTGAGCCTGTCAGCTGCTGCTCGGCCATTGGACCTGTGATGAAAGCAAACCCCCAATTAATGCGTACCTGTGGTTATACATATACAAAGTGCTTAATGACCCTTTATTGTTAAACATGAATTAAATACGTAGGTGTAAATAACTAGCAAAAATGACCAGATTTGCATTTTCTAGTTTATCTTAATTGTGATTTATTTAAATATTTGCCTAGGCATTGACACATTAAGGTAAAGAGTGGGTACCCGGATATAATGGTGCTAACTTCTCATCTTTTTACGTGTACACAGTAAAGTCAAGAGTAGTATGTCCTTAAAGGAGGAAATGAATTATCATTCTGGAGCCAATCCAAAGCATTTTTGACACAGTCCTTTGGTAATTGTCATTCATGCTTATGAGTGAACCATACCTGTTCCGGGCACAGAGAAAGAAAATTGTGTTTGGTGTTCAGAGCTGTCACTTAGATCCATCAATTCCCTTAATTTTAATTTTGAGGAAAATACAAAATTTTTAATTTACTTCTCTGTATTTAGTTACCACCAAGACTATACTATTTAGTCTTTTTTCTAGTTTGAATAAAATCTTACTTCAAAATACCAGAGTTTCTGGCTGAATGAAAATTGTGTTTTATAAACAAACCTATTAAAACTATGTTGAATTTTGCTTAGGCGTATCAGAAATGACCCAGAGTGTCTTCAGGCAGCAATTTTTTGCTTCAACTATCACATACTCAAATGAAGAGCAGATGGAAGATCAAAGGAAGAGTTATGCAGGTTAACCATGTGAATGTCACAATATTAACAAGACAAGTGTCGATTTTTTTCTGCAAATAGGATTATAAAATGACATACTTTATTGAAATCCATGTCTTAGCATCTGTTTTTCCCTTTATTTGAATGAGTGTACCGATTTGCAACTTGGCCATAGGATGCTACCAGTGGTAAATTTTGTGGGAGAAACCCAAGATGATTCCCACCTTCAGTTAGGCAGAGATAAGTTTGTATTAGTATAATATAGACTTTTCTCAGGAAATATGCAAAACATAATTTTCATTCCCTTTAAGCTAAATCTCATAATTAAGTTGTGAAGTAGATGTTAATTTATTTTCTACATAAGGAGGTAGCTAAAGGACTGCTGAAAAATGCCAGACTGATTTCTAATCTGGCCATGGACACTGTAAACCACAGATCTCGAGTAGGGGTACGTTTGCATTATCCAGATACTTGATGAAGTCCTCTCAGAAAATACACATTTTCTCGATCCTTTAATATGCTTTTCCATTCTACTCAACTAAATCAGTAGTACTGAGCAGAAAATCAAAGTTGGGGACTAAAAAGACACATTCAACCATCATGTGTGTTAGAAAATAAATCTGAGCATAAATAGCCACTAATTAGTTTTTCTTAAGCCACAACCTTGTAACTTGCCTTCTTAAAGCTGTATTTTATAATGCTTCATGTGATTACATTTGGAATGCAGAAGTGCTTTCCTTAACATAACTGTAATTAAGGGTCTCTCCATACAAACGCTTTTGATGGAATCTTTGTTCCATTGGCATCAACATAAAATCTTTTATTGATTCTTCTGGGCCTAAAAATTATATCTGTCTTTTCCGCTTGAACACTCGAGTCTCATTTCTCTTTTCTGCAGCCCATAATCAGGCGCCTGACTGCCGTTCACAGATGACCAGTGCTTTTCATTCCAAACACAAAATGTACTCCAAGAAAAAGAATCAAATGAATCAAAAGCTTTTATTAGATAGCTTTCTGAATTCCAATGCAAACACTTTTCACAAATCATGTATGTGCGTACATATATATTTAATATATTGTACTGTAGATTTTTCTTTCCAATCTTTTGCACAATTTTTATTCTTCCTGTAGCCTCACAGAAGCTGATATTCAATACTAATGACTTTGACAAATGCAGGACTCTAACTATTCAGTCACTTTTCCCTCTATATGTGATGAAAAATATGGGTTCCTTGGCTCTGAGGGAAATTGTATGAGACAAATTCTCAAGTCTGCCCTGAGAAGTTACAAAGCAGAAGGGGCAGGAGGCAGCGAGCTCCGTCCTGCACGTGGCTGGCACTGCAGTCGTACCGGACTGCTGGGTGAATGTCTGCCTTAAGTAACGGATTCTTGAGACATGCGTGCAAAGCAACGCAGAGGTGTGATATATCTGAGTCGGGTATATCAGGCAGGGATAGCAATGAGGGTGTAATGGTGTGGGCTTCCATGGCTGGGGATGGACCGGGCTGTGCCATCTGCAGCGATGGTCCCCAGCTGTGATGGTGGCATGGCAGAAGAATGGCAGATGCCACGGGCTGAGGCTTAAGTGATCTAAAGCTGCACAGTTCTGCAGTGAGAGTTTCACGTGCATTTGGTGAAAGCATTTTTAAATTTAAAATGAAGCTAAATGTTTTTCAACCTGAGAACTTGAATTTCTTTGCTAAATGTTATGCCCGGCAGGGTGCACTGTTCCGTTCCTGACAGGCATATTTATATGGTTCACTGTTTTCATGGAGGGAAAGGAGAAAGTACACTCAGTCCTGTTGTCCCTGTAAGCACTTTGGGTCACATTCAGACAATACTGGCTGCAAATGAACTAGTTATCAATGTCAGGGTGATACGAGATGTTTGAAGAGCTGGTAAATTTTATTCAGCTATTGGAATTTTACATGGTATGTTTACATCCTTTTGAATTTAAGTATTTTAAATTACTTTGAACTGATTCTAACTGGTTAAAAAAGTGCTTTCTGTACTTATTTCAGCCTAGTAAAATAGAAAAATTAAAACATACATAAAAGTCAAAATAACACTGTTTCTAAAATTATTCTCTCCTGGGTAAGCCAATCTTAAAACCCAAAAACCAAACAACAGAAAGAAACAAACTCAAAACCCCCAAATGCAAACAAACAAAAGAAACCCCCTCATACTAAAGAAGCAAATGGTAAGAGTTTCATTATATCTCCCCCAAATCTATGAGTTACTGCTTTATACGGTATTATTGTTTGGTTTGGTTATATAGCTGAAAATAGGGTCAGCCTGATAAAAATGACACCCAGTATAACCGCAACAGTCACAGCAGTGTAGTTGCAGGATGATGACTTCCTCATGAACTCTTTGAGGAAAAAATCATTTATTTGCATGTGCTAAAGGTTAAGCCATGAATTCCCTACCTGACATAAGGCAGAGCTATTCTGTCCTTTGACTGTAAGGCCCAAATAGTTCTTCAGTCCATACTGCTTCAAGGGATGATGTGGCTTCAAGTCTCACTTAATAGCCTGTGTGGTACTTCCTGGGAACAGCCAGCCTCGGCATGCTTTCCTTGCAGAATCCTCTGCGTTTTGCATAGATTAGTACCAGCAGTCACTGATGCCCAGCGTATATTCCAGCCTGGCCTCTTCCACAGCAACGGCTCCATTGCCCATTGAGGAGCAGCTTGGGAGCTGCAGGCAGCCGTGTTACGGGCACACATTGCTGTCCGCGGCTGCTCAGTGATGGGCTAGCGGGAAAAATGTGCTTTTAGGTCATTTTCAGTCTTGCCTGCTATGGAGAATTTAGGTCTAGCCATAGACGCTATTGATAATCGAAGAACAGAAATACTAAAAAGAAATTTAACATGTATTTTCCATACAGAAATACTAATATTTTTCCTTTCCATAGAGATGAGCCGTTTTCTGTGACCAAGTGTTTTGCCAATACTATAAGCTGCCTGTAAGAAAAACTCTAACACCACTTAAAAATAAAGCTTGCATGAAATATTCCTAGCTGAAATCTTGTTTGTAACAGCATACTGCTAATTATTCTTGCCTTTCTTCTGCTGCTCCAGTATGCTTACAGATCATATGTCAGAAATTGAACTTTCTGATATTTATTAATACTTTTAAGTGATAAGCAAAAATTACCTATTGGAAAACATAATAACTACTTGTATAAAACAACTACCCATCTCCACCACAAAGACAGATTTTAAGCACCAAACAGAAGGTTTAGTGCTTTGGCTGTGCTGATGCTGAAGGCATCAGTTAAATTAGAATCCTTTGATATGTTAATTATTTATTGTTGTAAATTATGCATCCTCTAAAATCAAAGAGACACATAACCTATAATTTATTATTCATTTAGCATGAAAAGTTGTATTCATATAACAATTTCTCTGTTAGGTACGGAGTTCTGATTGGAAATAAAGCCTTTTAATATGGGCTATAGTCAAAACATAAAAGAGGTTGAGGTTTTCCTGAAAATGTGAAAATGATCTCTAAGACCCGGTTTAACCCCTACAACTTCTTTATTAAGCTTCTAAGTTCATGGAGTGATGTACAGTTACAGATTCATTAGACACGGGTTAAAAGTGACTCTAGTATAATTTGTGTATCTGTTGTTAGAAGATCAGTAGCTGAAGGTGGATTTTGTTTTTGTTAGAACTTTTAAGAGCAGCTGCATGTGTTTTCATATATAACAAATTTTGCAAATCTTGATTCATTTTTCCTTTGAGGCGGCTATGAAATTCTTGGACTGCCTTTTGAATTTGTTCTATTATGTTTCAAAATTTAGAACAAAAATATGGGTTTTGAATAGACACAGAACAAAACAAAAGACCTACGCTGTGTGATTAGAAACCATGGATATTTGTATACGTGGAAGAAAATTGTAATCATTTCAACCCAAAATTTCACATCCTCATTCTCCTTTTTGTGCACTGTTCATTCTGTTGCTGTTGGAACAGGATGTAAAGGAAATGCAAGTTCTTGATTGGTAAGATCTTGGAACTCCTTAGAGACTCCTTTTTTGTTCCAGAAGATAATAGAAGTGGGTAGGAAAGAGATTGTTTTTGAGTAAAAGGAATGGGTAATGTGTTAAAGGTTTCTAGAGTGTGATTCGGATGTGTGATTTTTGTTGATTAAATACGTGTATGCAGTATTCATAAACATAACATATGTATTGAACATGCTGTAAGTCTTGGGGCCAGCAGAGAAACTGAGAGAGGTCCTATTGATTAATTTGTATGTTCTTTTAATGTTTTGTCATAGAAAAAAATGCTACATTGCAAAATATTTTAGCAGTCTGAGATTTAGTGTGAATAAAGAAGCATGAACAGAAAAGCAGTAGAACAGAAGTAATGACTATATTCTTTAATTTGTTCAGAAGAGTTAGTCTGATTTTCTCGTGACACTAAATGCTTAGGGATATTTCAGATTCATTACAGCCTTTAGAACTAGTACATAGTATATATATTAAAATTATTGAAATTACTCAGTATGGAAGTTTGTATATCAAAGGTAAAATATTCAGAGAGAAGATTAAGAATTATGTGCAAGAACTGGTTGTGGAGAAGTGCCCAGTTAAGCAACTCAAACCAGGACCTTCCCCTCCTTTGATCAGGCCAGACCACCTTTCCTCTGCAGCTGTAGAAGAATGAGAGTGAAAGATGAACGCCAAATCCACTATTGGCAATTTATGTGATTAAATTAAGATTAAACTAGGTTGAAGTTCATGAGATGAGGAAAATGTCCCAGAGTGCGTTTAAGCAGTTAAATTTCTTTTCTATGCCCTTGTTCTGGGGAAGGCCAGTGGATAAAAACACTGGCAAAATGGAGGTGCATGTTTTAGAGTGTCTGCTGAAGAGTTCTTGCGTGGATGAAGAAGGTCCCTTCTCTTATATTAAGCACACAAGACTCATGCATATTTTTAAATAAAAATGAAAGAAATTTTTGCTAATCATTTTCCCTGAGAATGGGAAACCTAGCCTTTTCTCCAGATGAAGAAAAGAAGGAACATACGGTGATAAGAGTTATAGTAAGAAATCCTGCATTGCTTGTAGTTTTGCCTCTAAGATGGAGCAATGCTTTTTTTTCTTTCTATCATAAAACTCTTTAAAGCTACTTGTGTGCATATTGGTATTGCACACTGATTTTGTTGAAGAGAAAAAACGATCCAAAATAAGAAAAGAGTTTTTCAATAGTTCTTGCAAACTCAGCAGGGGAGCCAAGGTCTGTCAGCTCTGTTCTGCATGTGAAATATTTTGAATAGCTCCAGAGCACAGCTAATGTTTCTAAGGCTTTCTTAAGGAAAGGTCAGTGCAAACTACAAGAAGCTGTAGGCAGTAAGTCAAAATAATAGAAAAAAGTATATTCTTCCACCTGTTTGGCTATGTTAACGAGCTCAGCTATTCAGTGCTTACAATGGTCAGTGTCAAAATAAGAATACAGTCAACTATCTTGTAGAGATAATGCACGGGTTTATGTAGATAATGTAAGCTCTCTGTATATTTATACATGCATGTTTTGGCATAGTTTCTGTTCTTTTGTTTCAACTAGCAATTGCTTTCTCCTCTCCCTTAGATAAGTGTTCCCATTTGCTAGGTGACCTTAAAATAAACAGGCTAATTTTTTTATGAACTAAAAATCTTTGTTAAAGG
>VXAK01009517.1:9734-21439 GCA_013399435.1 Arenaria interpres
GAAAGAAAGAAAGAAAGAAAGAAAGAAAGAAAGAAAGAAAGAAAGAAAGAAAGAAAGAAAGAAAGGCAGGCAGATTTAAATAATGACCTGGCTCAACACTTGATTATATTGTATATTCTGCTTAAAATTGGGCTGTAAAGGTGTTCAATTAATGAGACAACAGCCCTCCTTGCTATGCAGTGTCTGCTCCAATCTTATCTAAATCAGTGGAGCTACATCTCTGTAGCCACATTTTCATGACAAAACTCAGTGTTTATGCCAGTATTATTGCAAAGATGAGTACACTGGAACTGGCAACTCAACATGAACAGCGCTGAAGGCCTTAATATGGAAATCTGTCTTTCAGCATCCACAGTCTTAATTTTGCATTTTGAGGTTTTAAAATTCATTAAGCTATTCCTTGCCTTATTCATCTGAGTCATTCTGCAATCTCCTTCCAGCATTCTGTTTCTGATTAATAGTTATTAAGTAGTAACAGCCATCATGGGAAAATGACTATTTTATCCTGGAAAATTTAGCAGTTCTAATAAATGTTAGTATTTCCACAGCTGAATGTGAACATATAGAATACAATACGAAGCAATGCTAACCATTTAAAATATCTCTCTAAAGAATATTGTGTTTCTTTTGCATTTTCATTATGACTGCGAGCTACTATGTTTTCTTGTTGAAATAGGTTATTTCAATAAAGCTGATATTTCCTTATGTGTAGTGAACAATAAAGCTGATCTTTCTACTGCAGGAACAATCTACACTGTAGAAATAATTAAAGCTATAATCATGCAATATTCCAAAAAAGAAGGGCAAATTGGATAATCCAGACATCTGGTTTTGTTCACAAATGCAATGTAGAGATCCATAAACCCATCCAGGGTAAATACAGACTGTTTTGTATTTAAATTCAAATTAACTACCTAAAGAAGAGGATGTCTATTTTTTATTAGAATGGTTGGGTTTCAAGGTTCTTAACAATGAGGCTCAGTACATATTTCAGGTGAAACCATGGAAACAGCAGGAGCCATTTTACTCAAAATAGAAAACCCACAAATGACCTTGACATTTAAAGGCTGATGTCGCACATTGTCATTTATATTGTGAGTGATGGGCATATTATCAAGTCCTCTGGTCCAAAATTGTTCTTGGTCTTCCAAGAAGGAGTATTTAAAAGCTGGGGACTTCTCTTGTCCTCCCTTTTTATGAGTGCAAGGTAGGAAAGTAGGAAATATGCAGGAAGACATGACAAACTGTAAATGATGGCAGTGGAGCTTGAGAGAGTGGCACCCAGAGGAATTCATTTGCACCTGACGACTGTTGTTTGAATTCTTTATGAAGACCCAACGTGTAAAACTTCTCCCCTCAGGTAGCTGAGTGAATAGCTTTTTGCTGTCAAAAATAGCTTTTTGCTGTCAACTTTTTTGATTTTTGCTTCCCTTTGAGGAGGGACTCTTTATCGGGGAGCAGAGCGATAGGATGAGGGGGAATGGTTTTAAACTGAAAGAGGGGAGATTGAGATGAGATCTCAGGAAGAAATTCTTTGCTGTGAGGGTGGTGAGACACTGGAAGAGGATTCCCAGGGAAGCTGTGGCTGCTCCATCCCTGGAGGGGGTCAAGGCCAGGCTGGATGGGGCTTGGAGCAACCTGGTCTGGTGGGAGGTGTCCCTGCTCATGGCAGAGGGTTGGAACTGGATGGTCTTTAAGGTCCCTTCCAACCCAAACCAGTCTATGATTCTATGAACATGCAAAGATAGAATTTTTCTACTTTTCATTTCTGAATGATACTAAATCTCTCAAAATACTGCTGAATTTAAGGATTTCATCCTTTCAAGGATTGCTGGACAACGTGATTTCTTAGTCTACAACCCCTGCATAAAACCCTAACTTCTACCATCTTTAAACAGCTGACAGCTTTTTGCTGTCAAGCCTTACTTCTGGGAGCCGTATTTCTCCTCCTGTTCAAGTGATATTCTTGTTGTTGAAATGTAATCGCTGGCCCAAGGCTTGCAGAGGCACCGGGGTGTCAAACTTTTCAGTGCAGGGACCCTCTTAAAAGAGTCCTATTAGACAACACACATCTTCTGAGAGGGGCTGCACACTACCACTTGTCCCTCATGTAGGACCTCGCGTGGTGGTTAGCACGTACACTCTGGCATCAGCACCCTGTCCCTTGGCCCTCACCAGCAAGGAAGAATGTGGCAACACTGTGTTCAAGTAGGGTTGGCAGTTAAGGACCATTGGGTTAAGGTCTTTGCTGGCACTAACTTCTTCAGAGGCACTAACTGGAGGTCATGTTTGGGAGGACAGGACTGGCTCTCCTAGTTCTCCAGCGTGTTCTCCTTTGAGAAGATTGGACCATATGTTTTTTCCCCGGGTATTCAAGATCCCACAGACACAGAGTCAAAGATGCTCCTAAAGAGGTTTCAGAGGTAGGTTCTTTGTTTCTCAGAAGACAAAAAATGGGCCGAATGAGATAACAACCTAGAGAATAAATGCCTGGCAATGGAGATTTTACCATCAATTTTTATGAGGCCAGGATTTTACCCTTCGAACAGCATTTCATCTCCTGGGTGTAGCTAACACTTAAAAAAAAACCTACTTGTTGCATTCACCACTGCCCCCCATCTACTAATTCCCAGAACTCAAACCAACACGTGTCCTTGGGAATTCCTGCTTACATGATGAGCAGTAAAAGAGTCAGCGCTGGGCACCATATAAGGAGAGAGCTGGAATGTCTCCTGCAGCTTGGTTTGCCTTCTCCAGTGGTTTTATACTGCTCCATTGAATTCACGCCCTTTCTTTCAGTCTTCAGCTCAAATCTTTCCCTTTATTTATTACTGGTGTGAGTGTAGAGTGTGTGTGCGTGCACGTAAGTATTCATAGTTTTTACTGGTCCTCTCTTTCTTCTCCCTCTCTTCTCACTCAACTATTTTGTTGAGTAATATTTGTATTTCTAAATAAGATTTTTGACACTTAAAGAGGCCTGCTAACACTGCCCTTGAAGCTTTACTTATTTTGCCTTGTCCTCATGCTGGGAGCAGCTCTTCCTTTAGGTGACAGACAGGAAGCCCATTTTCTGACATTTCAGATCCAGCAGTGTCATGGCATGAAAGGCAAAATAATAGCCGCAGGGACAACAATGACAGACTAAAAACTACTGAGTGAGAATCTGCTTTATGAGCATCATTCAAGACAGGCTTTCCTTTTTAAAATATTTAGGATTAATTTTACGTAGCCATTTTATATGTAAAAGCATTTAATTCCATTCACCACGGGTAATGGTGCATGTTGAAAGTGAAGGCACTGCAGCATTTCTTGTACAAACACAAGCTCTGTCCCTGTGGACCAGAAGGGTTCCTGAGGAGCAGTAAGGACAATAAGAAGCTTGGTGTCTGCTCCTGCTGGGGATGGGAGCAGCAGTCCCAGCGATGCTGTCCCAGCAGCTGTCCCAGACTTCAAGCCTACCGTGAGAGCCTTGAGGTCACACTCCACAGCGTGTCCTTGAGCACTGCGCAACACCCGTGTCTTAATGTTCCTTACAGACATCTAATAATAAGTTGAAAATTAATACAAAACATTTTTTTTAAAACAAGAAAATAAAATTTGAGCATCGGGGTGCCTGGCTTTGGCTGGATGGACTCCTGCTCTGGGGCACACTTGGGTCAACAGCCTTCACAGACTTCTTAACCCTTAGATTTTTGCAAGTGGTATTATTGGTTGCAGATATAAAAGAGAAAATAACATTCGCTTAGTATCCAAGCTAGGACCCAGCTGCCCTCTGGGGTGAGAGGAGGAAAGGGGCAGATGGAGCCTCCTCCCTCCACAGCAGAAGGGAAACTGCATCTGCAGAAGAGGGAACTGCAGTCCCTCAGCCCCTCTTGCAATCCCACTTCTGGCAATGCCTCCCTCTACTCCAGCCAGCGTTTCTAACAAAAATCTCCCATCTTCCTGCTCTGATTTAACCTGCTAACTAAAGCTAAAATGAGAACAGGCCTCCCCAAAATGTCATGACAATAAGCATCTTACAAGTATCTGTGACCCTGAGCTGAAGAGCTGCACAGGTGGGTGATTTAGCTCAGCTGATACAGACTATTATCATTTAAAGAAGAACAATAAGAGTCACCTTTGTCTTCTTGACATCAAGGTAGCTGGATCACAACTGGAGGCAGCAGGAGAGCCTGCAGCAGGAGACTGAGGTCAGGAAATTCACTGGAGAAAAAAAATGGGGCTGTCTTGCTTTCCCCCCTTTGAGAAGATGTCCTCCCAGCCCAACGTATCTCCCACCTGTCTCTGGTGACACTCAGGAGACACTGGAAACACCAAGCCCGCTCGGTGTGGCACCCACCAACTCAACGGTCACCACATATCTCTCTGCTGCCTCTCACCTCAGCTCCAGTCCAGTAAGTTTCCCTGGTCCCTGCCCAACTGGTGGATACTGGATTAAATCCTGTGTTCATCCCCAGTGGCAGCTGGAGAGCTGTTCTCAGTCCTGTGGGTACAACAAACCCAGTGGTACGAAGATGATGAGGGGACTAGAACATCTCTCTGATGAGGAAAGGCTGAGGGACTTGGGGCTTTTCAGTCTGGAGAAGAGAAGACTGAGGGGGGGCATCTGATCAACACCTGTAAATACTGAAAGGGTGGGTGTCATGAGAATGGGGCCAGGCTTTTTTCAGTGGTGCCCAGCGACAGAACAAGAGGAAACGGGCGCAAACTGGAACATGGGAAGTTCCACCTAAACATGAGGAGGAACTTCTTTCCTGTGAGGGTGGCAGAGCCCTGGCAGAGGCTGCCCAGAGAGGTGGTGGAGTCTCCTTCTCTGGAGACATTCAAACCCACCTGGACACGTTCCTGTGGGCCCTGCTCTGGGTGACCCTGCTCTGGCAGGGGGTTGGGCTGGATGATCTCCAGAGGTCCCTTCCAACCCCACAGCATTCTACGATTCTGTATTTTCCTGAACCCAGGGGAATCATTTTGTAACTCAGATGAGAATTTGGGCCACAGATTGCTCAGGCCAATAGTTGGGTGGTCTTTAACACGGAGGGGGAAGCTGCAATAGTTTAAATTTACCATTGGATTTCAGATATAAGCCTCCATGACCGCCATGCCTGAAAGCTTTCCTGGGTCAGCAGCTGCAGAGGCTACTGCTTGCTGAAATAAGCCTTCAGTATGCCCATATTAAAACCATATTTTCAAGGATAAAAGGTGAATACTGCTCCAGCATATGGTTCCTCTTAGAGCATTTCCTTTGGTTCTTTTTTCAGCCTTATAATAATAAATACATAACTTCAGGATCATTTTGCATGCATTCCTCTAAGAGATTTGCGAGTTTTATTTGTATAGGGACGCTAAGGTTATAAAATATGCCCTCCTGGGCAAATATTCTTCCTAAAAAACAACAAAACCCTGCTCTCGTATCTGGCCTAAATCTGTTTTGAACATTGGTGCATATTTACCAGCTGCTTTCCTGGCCACTGTTTTTTTGTGTCTCTGCTTTTTAGACTGTATTGCTTCAGACCAGATAATTGTAAATAGCTCACTACATTCTTTTCTGGTTTTCATATCCTAGGTGGAGAATTTAGTTTAAGTGCTGGGGATGTACAGTAGACCCAGGGCTTTGAAATGGCTTTACCACTCCAGAGGCAGGGACTAGAAGACTTATGGATTTATCTCAGACTATAATTTTCCTCATTTCACCAGTTTTCACCCTTTTCAGGTCTAGAGAAATAGGAGGAAGCTAGCTTCTGTACTGGCAATTGAAGGACATTTTTAATATTCTCAGATTTACTGAACCAGTTACGTTAAATCACATTTTGGATGGCGAAGTATTTAATGAATTTGCTCTCGTGACTCCTTCTTGGGTTACTCTTATTTTGCGCTGCCTTTTTCTATATTCATCAGTGTTCGATTACTTTATCGCTACTCCCTAATTAAACTTGATCGTGATTTTATTTAAAGGTATGACACGCACGTTCCCTGGACAGATGCTCTTTCCCCAAGCTCTGATTGCAGGTGGCACATTGCTGCCTCCCATCTGAGGTGACCAGGTGGGGTGACACCTTGGACCACCGACTCCGAGGCGGGTGCAGTCCTGAAAGACGTATTCGATGTGTCTACCTTTAAACACACTGTAGATTTACTTAGAAGGTGGCAATGAAATTGATTTGTTTTTTCTTGCTCTCTGTTTAATGGCACATTATAGATTTTGTGGGATTTTTTTGCCGTTTTATACTAAAACCCCTACGTTTTGCAGTCGGTGATGTTTGTGGTCAGGGCATGCTGTGGCCCACAGTAGACTAAAAAGCCCATCATGTCGTGGTGACTGGGACTGGGGGGATGATCACCCAGGAGTTCCCAGACACTTTAACATTCCCGTGTACTGAGTTTCGGGGAGGATATTTGTACCCGGTGTCGTTCTTCCACGTTTCTTCTACTGTGGCAATGATATTTTGTGGTTTTGCCAGTGTGTTTCCCCTGAGAGAAACTAATGATCAGGTGGGGGAGGGGGAGGAAACACTGAGCAAATGTTCTATTTTAATATGGAATTTTGAATTTGGATATGGGCAAAGAATTCAAACGGATTCAAACTGTTATTTCAAAGTGTTTTGACTGTCACTTGACGTTTAAAACTAGCACACTTAAAGGCATGTAAGCGTAGAGAGGAGAATAATGTTTAAGGATGGTTAAGGTCATAATGCATATATTAAGCAAATGTAAATGCATTAGCTTATACATGAATACAGAATTCTTGCCAAAAGGCCGCTGAAAGGTGACATTGAAATAAAGCGGCAGATGCTGAGAAACAAGATCTCTGTGAATGAGAGGGAAATCTGGTTTAGTCTTTGTTCATGGCTTTGATCCTGGGTTCAGACGGTGCTTCCACGGTTTCAGATGAATGCTTGTATCATTTAAAAGCGGGGTGTAGTAGAGGAACCGGGACTTTCGGGGAAAAAACGTGAACATAAAGAGTGAAATGGCATAGAAAGGCACAGCGCAACTCCCTTCTTCCTCTCCCATATAGACTCTGTGAGTATCTCATGTCTCCTTAATGCCTGATATTGGAAAAAAAGAAGGCTTAAAGCCAGAAGTATGGATCTTAGGAAACAATTATAGGTGCTAGATGTGCCTTTGCATTCAAGGCATATACCGTATCTCATCTTATTGCTGCTAGGCTACCACAGCCCTGTATACATTCCTAACAAAGTATCCTGGTGGTTAATAATCCGGTATATCTTGCTTGTAAATAACTTGGGGAAAAAAAAAAGCTATCTTTGATGATTAGCTGCCAGATTATCTGCCTTCAGATATTCCTTGCTTGGGACTCAAGTGCGGCACTTAAGGCTGGGCTGTGGCTCAAAGCCCCCCCTAGAGCCTCAGAGCCCTGTGGTCCCTGAGCGAGGGGCTCCAGCCCAGCAGAAAGGACCCCCTCCTGTCCCCAGCACAGGGATGGAAGAAGCCCTCATGCTTCTCCTCAGACCTGAGAGATTGCCCGTAGAGAGGGAGGTCTTGTGCTGACTCTGAAAGCTCCCTGTATCCCCCCCGCTCTCTGCCCAACCGGGCAAACTCTTATCACAGTCTGACATGTTGCAGGATGGGGAATTACAGCCCCTGCCTCCTAGTTGGTCACTCAGCATTTATCAATATGATCTCCTGAGGTTAATGGGATGTAGAAGAAGAAAATGTACTTTAGTTTCTCTATGTTTCTTCTATGCTTTCTCTTCCAGTTTGTTTGTTTGCTTGTTTTTTTTTTTTTTAAATTGTATTTTATTCTTTATATTCCTTATGTCTAAAACCAAACTGAGACTTTTTACATTCAAATTTGTCTTTCAAAATAAGAGTTTTTCTCTGTGTACTTGCACAGAGACAAACATAAATAACTGAGAGTCGGTGCCACCTTTAAGATGCTCAACTAGCTTTTTCAGACAAACGCACTTAAACATTGGGCTTTTGCTTGAGAGGGAAGGTCTAGTTTTGAACACAACTGTTAAAATTATCCCAAGTAGATTGACTACAACCTACCTCCTGAGAATTGGCATCTTCCAAAACAAAGCAGTAAGCCCTACAGAATCACTGCTGTGACTCAGATGGGTGGCATGGGCTTTATCCTGCTACCAGGCACTTAAAGGGCAGCCCGTGTTTAGGGGCATGGTGCCAGATCCAGCCCTGCCATGGGCAAGGAATGTCAGATTCCTGCCCTTGGCTACCCTTTGCAAGGCAGCCTTATCACCTGCTGCTTCTGAGCACTGATGCAAGCCCCCTCATCGCCACCTCTCCGTGCCCGGTGACCACAAAATGGCCATGTCAACCCATGGCTCCCACTGTCCTGGCCCCACTGCGCATCGTGGGGCTGCCCCTGGGACGAGAGGGCACGGCAGAGGGCAGGCTATAGTGTACAAGAATGACCTCAGTGAGAAAAGGTAGCTCTTTCTTCTCTTGTACGTACATTTTAAGGCTGATAGCCGTCACCTCCAAGCTTAACCATTATTTCTGAGACTGTCCTTCTCTCTTCCACTCTCCTATTGCTTTGCACCTCCCTCACGTTCATGGTTTCTTGGTTTCATTCACGAAACTGCAGCTAGCTCTTCTCTGGAGACCGACAAAACGTTAAGGTGGATTTATCTGAACAGTCTCTGAGTGTGGTTAAGCTCATTTCTTGTACTAAACGAGCTCTTTAGTTGAGGAGCTGCTGTGACGAGTGCTCTCTCTGACATCCCAAATAAAAATAATGAGCTGCTCTCTCCCAGCAGTGAGCTGCCCCTGGGAGTTCATTAGGACACTAGCTTGGTGAGGGTCCCCGAGGAGTGAAGTTACTTGTCCTTTCGCTTTATGCTTCCCAGTGCTCACTCTCCGGGAGGACCCAGAGCCCATTAGCCTCCTAATGCACATCCTGTTTTGCTTATTGCTTTATTAATATTGGGCTGGGAATGAAGAGCAGATGTTGCCCAAAAATGGCAGCAGTGTTAGGGAAAAGGGGAAGGAAGACAAGCGCGCTGATTTATTGCTTTTGTGGCATGCCATCGAGTGGAAAACCTGGCTGGAAGTGTGAAATACTGAAGGAAAAGCAGAGCCATTAACTCACGCCGCCCTTCAGCTGAGCTCTTCCCTCCCTTCGTGGCCTGGAGTAGACCAGGCTGAGGCACCTCCTTGGGGGTCAGCAGCTCCCTGGATGAGCAAGGACATGTAAAGCCCCAAATCCATCACAACTAAAGTGTGACCTCAAAAGACAGTGCCTTTGTAGCTCTGTTACCTTCTCTTCTGAAACTAATACAGCTCAGGGGACCAAGCCAGCCTGAGTTAAGGTGCTGCTCTTCCTCTCTGCTGATCGATCCCTCTGCCAAGAGGTCATGTTCCTCAAAGAACAGCAGTCGAGGGAGGAACTGTTAAGATGAAGGGCCTGTTTTCCACTAGTCGTGACTTAGTCTTTCACTAATGCAGATAAATCAAAAGTAGGATGTCAGCCCATGCCCTTAATCTAGCAAAATGAGAAACATGTTCTTTTGCGGTTGTAGCCATAAACAAACTGTTCTGCAACACCAATTGATTGCTTTGTGCTTGAGGGATACCCTATATTTTAAATTCACTACGGTGAAACTTTAAAAGTAGAAAGTTTGCATAATAAGTCTTACACATTTATATTTTATTGTGAACTTGGGTACCATTGTTGCACCTCCTGTAATCAACCTGTCAAGTGAAGGGAGTAATATTGATTTCCCCTTCATCACTTGGCATTGGATGCTTATACCCACTGCAGACTACAGACACTGTCTTTGCTCAACTAACCTGTTATTTAAGTTTTTAGAGCCAAAAATAAGCAGGGAAGTCAGGCGTTTTGGCAGCTGTAGTCAGCTGGAGTAATTTCCTAAAACAAACATCTTCACCTAGCCCCAAGGACAATTTTCTCTCTTGATAGATTGGCCACTGCAGAAAGAATTGAAATTGTACCTGTTTGCAGCTGCTGTGAAGGCTGGAAATACTGCATCCTTGTATTTTCCCATGCAACTGGAAAATGTCTTTTTAATATCTGCTGTTAATTTGTGATCTCATGAAAATTATTGTTGGTTTTTCACAACAACGACGAGGAATCCTGGTCATAGAACAAGATCCCAAAGCTGTTGTATAAATACATGATCCATAACGCTTAAAAACTGCAGTTATTGGTTCATCATATACCTGTTCAAGGGCAATGGAGTTACTGAAGTTTAATGGGTTTCTGCCTACCAGCTGAATTACATATATGTTTTCAGGGATGGCTCAGTGAGACGACTGAGCTGAATTAAGAGCTCACCCTTGTTGAAGTGAGCAATCCTCTCTTTCCCCTCTTCCTCTTTCCCCGTGGACGCCCCCTCTTCCTTCCTTTTTTTTTTTTTCAAATTCTTGTGCAAGTGAAAGGAATCACTAGTGAAGTGATCCACCTCCTAAAATCAGCAAAAAATGTGGTTTTTTTTTTTTTCCCTTGGGTTGGTTTCCTGCCACCTCAGCGAGATTCATCACTTTAGTGAGGGCTGAGCTGAGAGCTAGAGCCGGCACGAAGGAAGCTGAGGCCAGGAGGGGCTGAGAGTGGAAAAGGGACAAGAAAAAGAATCATTGAGATGAGTTTTTCTAGAATCCTTGAAAACCTACCTGAATCAAAGAGAATACTAAAATTACAGGTCGAGGCAACCACACAACTTGGGGTACCTTATCAACAGGAGAAAAGTGGTGAAAACCTAGGAGAAAAAAAAAAAAAAAAGTATTGTTTTGGCTGTTTCGAGTTTGAGCTGTTTGAGTGCCAAGCAAGCACAAAGAGGTATCAAGCACAAGCTTGATAAAAATAGAATATGGTATCCTGTGAAGCTATCTTATCGATCAAGATTATAAATAAGTAAAGAAATGTGGCGAGTCCGTCTTAAAAACTCAGTTTTATTTTTAAAGGAGGGGGAAAGAAATCCAAGGTAAATCCTCCATCCTCCTAGAGCAGCACTAGCTATTCAGAAATGTGTGGGATATCACACTTTTTTGGGATATTCCTTGGCATGGTAAAACTCAGGGCAGAATAGGAATATCGCGTCAGTTCACCTCTTTCAAATCACAACAAACATAATACTTTGCAGGACTATCTAGACTTACCTTAGTCCCGGGGCTTTGAAAACTGACACTTGGGAGGAAAACAAACGGGTGGAATTCAAGACAGTGCACAAAGGCAGAGAAGGGGATTAGGAGGAAACTGTGAGGAATAAACTCCTAACTGTTTTTCCCGGGTTTTGTGCGTGTTTCCCACTTCTGGAGGTGGGTGACGCTGGCAACAAAAGAGCCTGGACAAAAGGGATCATCAGGTGCCCTGACTATTTTCCTTAAAAAAAAAAAAAAAAATTAAAATAATAAATTCCTTTGTGTTTTTTTGTTTTTTTTTTTTTTTTTCCTTGCACATTTCAGCAGATGCCGCGATTGTGCATTCGCCTCCTGGATGTTTGGTTGCCTTTGGCACGACGCGGTGGGACACCCTGAGCATCCTAAACGCCGCNGTGGCCTGACTTTTTTCCTTAAAAAAAAAAAAAAAAAATTAAAATAATAAATTCCTTTGTGTTTTTTTTTTTGTTTTTTTTTTTTTCCTTGCACATTTCAGCAGATGCCGCGATTGTGCATTCGCCTCCTGGATGTTTGGTTGCCTTTGGCACGACGCGGTGGGACACCCTGAGCATCCTAAACGCCGCCTCCCGGCTGAGGGGCCAGGG
>VXAK01009517.1:22977-40469 GCA_013399435.1 Arenaria interpres
AGAGCCTGCCTGCGGGCCGTGCTGGCCGATTCCCGCTTCTTCTTGGTGTGCATGTGCTTCCTGACCTTCATCCAGTCCCTCATGGTCTCCGGCTACCTGAGCAGCGTCATCACCACCATCGAGAGGAGATACAGCCTCAAGAGCTCGGAGTCGGGGCTGCTGGTCAGCTGCTTCGACATCGGGAGCCTGGTGGTGGTGGTCTTCATCAGCTACTTCGGGGGGCGCGGACGGAGGCCGCTCTGGCTGGCCGTAGGGGGTTTTTTCATCGCCCTGGGGGCCGCGCTCTTCTCCTTACCTCACTTCATCTCGCCGCCGTACCAGATCCAGGAATTGAACTCCTCCGTCAGTAACGAGGGCTTGTGCGTGACCGGCAATGGCACCGCCAAAGAGCAGTGGGACTCGCCGGCCTGCCTCAAGGACTCCGGTGGAAACGACCACTCTCTCTATGTAGCTTTATTCATTTGTGCCCAAATCCTCATCGGCATGGGCTCCACACCCATCTATACCTTGGGACCAACCTACCTGGATGACAATGTCAAGAAAGAAAACGCCTCGCTTTACCTAGGTAAGGCTTCTACGTAGCAGGCGACTTCTTCAGAAAGCGGTGTTGAAGTTTGCTGTGCCCCTTCAAGTTTCTGTTTTTTGCTAAGGCAGAAGCCATCTATTTCTTAATTTTGGTCAGCATCCCTTTAGCCTAGAGCCTCCATCTATAATATTAATGTTTTATAAGCACTCTGTGAGGTTTTGCCATACTTTGTTTTACTTTTCCAGCATTCGTTTATCTTTTAACTGGCAACGAGTTTTGGCTGGCACCGATTAATCATCTGGCAACGCAGAAAGAGTTAAAAAAAAGGTTGATAAAACAGCAAGTAGGAGCTTCAGGGTTAAAAGCTTCTTTACGGGACGTAATGAAATAAGAGTGGGACCTGGCACCTGGCTTTCGGCAGGTACAGACAGGTCTTCCTGATAGTCTTCCCCATGATGGGAGAAAGGGAATTCTCGGGTAACTGAGGACTGAATTTTTTGGGAGTTTGGGAGTTCGTATGATGACGAACACCATTCGTTTTTGACAGTTTGTGTAACGTGCGAGACAGCTGTTCTGTGAGTTTGCGTTAGTATCTTACAGGGGTCTGTAAGAAACGAACCTCACGTGCTCCTTCAAATTCTTTTCCAACAAGGAGAGGCACCTCGGGGCCGAGGGAGCTGCCAAGGGGTTTGGGATGCTCAGCGTTACCGTTTGCAGTTCAATTTACTTTGGCTTTACGATAACCGTGGAGATAATCATTCCATGTAAAATAGACACGCAGGAAAGGAACACACTCAGGGTGTGTGTGTAATCACTTTATTCAGCAGAAGTAGTGATCCGGATCGGTATTTTTATTACTTTTGACCCGTTCTTCAGCAATTTGACTGTTCCCTGAACCGTTTTAAAGCCATGCACGGTCTATGTGCGGCGTCTTGAGAAAGCCTGAGGCACTGCTGGTTTTCGGAAGGAGGGAGAGGTACAATCTATGGGGGTTTTTCTGTTGTTTTCACCGCATTGCTGATCTGCCTGATGAAATATTTGACAAAGTGTTTCCCCGCTCTTCCTCCCCTCTGAGAAAGGTCTAAGTGGTAGGGAAATGTAGATTAAACCTGGAAGCAACTTTATGGGCAGCACGGAAAAAAAAGCAAAGCGTCCTGTTGCTGAGGTTGGTAACCGTGGTTTGGAGCAGCAGAGAAGGGACTGAAACTTTTGCAAACAGGCGATTTCACACAAAAACATGGGGGGAAAAAAGTGGTGAAGTGGAAAGGCTGTGGGTGAGGAATGAAGGGTAAAAGAGAAGGAACGGTGCGAGAGGAGGAAGTCCCCACCGCAGGGGGAAGCAAGGTCAGTGGTCGGAAATCCTCACTGTGCGGGAGGAACGATGCCTGTCCCTCCTAGCCCAGGAAATTGTAATTAAGTGACTCAGGTAACTTTTAATTGCGGCGAAGATCATCCTGAAAGTTAACAAAGGTAAAAGACACCAGCAGCTGTTGGAAGACCGTCCGTGACCCTGTCACCAGGCACTGGAGACAGCTTTGGTCCGCACCGGAGAGCTGCAGTTCCGACGTAGCGACTCAGAAGAGTGAAGAGGAGGTTCCCAGCGCACATGAAAAATGTATGCCTGTGATCTGATTGTGTCCACAGGGAGAAGAATTAAAATAAACACAAAGCATGTTTAAACACTGAGTAAAATGTACTATCACCTCCTCTCAGTCTCTAAGCTACTCAGGAGCAATGCCGCTTGCTATTGGGAATCTTGATATTACCTTTATTTAAATATAGTGTGAAATTCTGAGGAAATTTTTAACTTGTTCAGGTTCGACTGTTGATCTCGCTTTAGTCTTAGGCCAGTGACTTTTTGAGGGGCAGGAGTAAAATCTGAGTTCTGTGGGAAAAAAGAGCGTTGTTTGGCATGCTGGTGTGAACAAATCTGGGTTTTTTTTTTGGTTGGTTTTTTTTTTTTGGAGCTTCTCAGTGCTTTGGAATGTTTCATGTCCTTGAGGAGAGGGGTTTGTGGGCGGCAGGCAGCTCAGCTGGGCACAGGGATGGGACAGGGGTGGCCATTGCGTTATGTGATGCCTGTTTCTCAAGGCAGTGGGATTTGATTACTGGGGCAAGCTATGCAAATGATGTCAAAATGGAAAAGGTATGTATAGGGGTAGGTGTGAGCTAACAAAAAGTCTTGGGAGTGAGCTGAAGTTTTGAAAAGAGAAGGAAGCCTGGTGAAACAGATCCCAGTCACATAGATATATGTATCTGTGTGAGGCTAGTTAATTAAAAAAAAGTATCCTCTAACACAAAGTGGAAGGTCACCAACCTGTTTGACTGTAATTATGTGGGAATTGCATTCTGTTTTCTTTGTTCCAAAGAAAAGTAACGTGTATAAAGATGTGTTCAGAGGAGAAACATTTGGCTACAAACATGCACATGATAAAAGTTCCACTGAGCTTCAGAACCAAAGAGCTCTTCAGCCCCGTGAGTGCGCCCACTGATCATGGAATCATAGGATCACAGAATGGTTTGGGTTAGAAGGGACCTTAAAGATCATACAGTTCCAACCCCCCTGCCCTGGGCAGGGACACCTCCCACCAGACCAGGCTGCTCCAAGCCCCATCCAGCCTGGCCTTGAACCCCTCCAGGGATGGGGCAGCCACAGCTTCTCTGGGCAACCTCTTCCAGGGTCTCACCACCCTCACAGGAGAGAATTTCTTCCCCAGATCTCATCTCAATCTCCCCTCTTTCAGTTAAAAACCGTTCCCCCTCTTCCTGTGGCTCCCCTCCCTGATCCAGAGTCCCTCCCCATCTCTCCTGGATCCCCTTTAGGGACTGGAAGGCTGCTGGAATCATAGGTCAGTAAAGCCCCCCCTGAGTATTGCTAATCCTAATTCTGCAAAAACTCACCTTATGTGGCTGTGGAAGCTATTTTATTTATTTTCCAAGTTAATCCAGCTCAGGGCTCGAGTGGCAATAGCATATCCTCTTAAGTGTAGGCATGCAAGCTCAATGTGGACAGCTGTTTTAACATTCCTGGCTGGAAGTCCTGCTCTCAAAAAACATATTTGATGCTTATACATAGTCTCTTGGCTGCCTACACTTAAGTCCATCTGTCAGGGTGGCCCAGCGCCAGTTCACAAGGTGGTATGTCATTTTTAGTAGGACAAAGGTGCCAAGCAGGGACGTGTATTTGGGCCGCCTGCATAGCAATGTGCGAGCTCACCCTTCGGCGGGATGTTTCTTCCTTGTGAAGGCAGTGCCACCTCCGTGCCCTCCTGCCCCCCTTAAACCCGGCGGTGCTTTGATGCCCTGATGCTAACTTTGAGAAAATGCATGACATCAGGCTTGGAAAACAAGTGGTGATTTTAACAGGTGCCCAGGAAAGACGAGAAGCGGCTCCCTTAATCACAGATAATCCGAAATGGAAGTTGCACAATTTCTGTAAAAAACGGGCAATCACTAAGTTGGCTTTGTCTGCTCCGAAAGTCTCTCCCTCCTGTACTGTAGCATGGGTGTCATCAGCTGCCTGATGCGTGCAGGTTCTCCTTTTAATTAATTAATTAATTGAATCAACTGCAATTTAAGTTGGAATTGGACTTCACAAGCCGTGTTTTGTACTGTTGACGGTGTTTCTGCTACTTGTCAAATCCTAGTGCTTAAAATCAGTGTGTTTTTTCTTGGTTTGGTTGTTTTTTTCTTTAGAGGGAACCAATCGTGTGCCTTGAATGTGACTTTCCCTTGTGATTGTATCACGAATTTTAAAAGTAGTTCCTTAAAATTAACTGTGGCAGTTGGAAAGGGAGGTTTTATTAGTGGCATTACAGTGCCTGAATAACTTTTAAATATTGTGCTTCTTTTGCAAGTGAGTATTATAATAAAAAAAGGAGTTTACTTTGAAAATTCATGCATAGAAAGTCAATGTTCGGCTTTGCAGAAATACTACATAAGTGAAAATATTTGAGCATTCAGGAATGGCTTTCAACCAGTACCCCCAAAAATGATTAGTGGATGAATTATTAATTGGGCTAAGGATATTTTATTTCAGTTTCCAGAATGCTATAGGCTGGTCAGGATACTCCATGAGAAAAGGGTCTAAGCCAGTTTAAATTCATGCATACTCTCCATAGTTTTCGGAACAAACTATAATTACAAAACACAAAGATAAAGCTTTTATGACATAAGAGCTGAAAAATTGGATAAACCTGTGTAAATGGGGTTGGTACAGATAATGGATTGAGAGCCAGGGAAGAAAATCCTTTCCTAACCTGGAAAAAGAATAAATATTTAGACTAGTTTCAGAAATGTTTGGGATTCTGGCTTTGTTTTCATGAAGATAGTTTGTGGGTTGCTGTTTCTGGCATTAGGTAAACCATTCCACTGTGACAATATTCTGCTTGGAAATCACCTTCTTACTAGTGTTTTACAGCTGGATGCTCTGTGTATCCCTCACATCTTTCACAGACTTCCTCAAAACCTGGATGTATGTATGTATGTTGATTGTATTTATTGTATTTGTAGTTAAATGTACCCCTATATCCATGTCCCACCTGGAAGGAGAGGGCACAAGGAGTAGTTTCACGTACTCCATCAGAAACCCACCACCGTTGCCTGGATGTTGGCACGGGAAGTCGCTGGGATTGATTTGTCTTTATAGAATCATAGAATGGTTCAGGTTGGAAGGGACCTTAAAGATCATCCAGTTCCACCTCCCCTACCATGGGTGGGGACACCTCCCACCAGACCAGGTTGCTCAAAGCTTCTCTGGGCAACCTGTTCCGGTGTCTCACCACCCTCACACCAAATAATTTCCTCCTAAGATCTAATCTAAATCTCCCCTCTTTCAGTTTAAAACCGTTCCCCCTCGTCCTATGGCTCCCCTCCCTGATCCAGAGTCCCTCCCCATCTCTCCTGGAGCCCCTTTAGGGACTGGAAGGGGCTCTAAGGTCTCCCCGGAGCCTTCTCTTTTCCAGGCTGAACAACCCCAACTCTCTCAGCTTGTCTTCATATCAGAGATGCTCCAGCCCTCTGAGCATCTTTGTGGCCTCCTCTGGCCCCATTCCAACAGGTCTTGGTCTGGCCACTTCTGGGGTTATGGGTGCTACTGGAGCACAGGAGCTGGAGCCTGCTGGGGGCATTGGGTCCTCTGTACAGACGCTGCAGGATCACTGAGGTTTTCCAAGGCAGGATCAACTTTCTTGCTCAACAGGAGGGACCGTCTGGAAGCAGTGAAACAGCTGACCAGCATTTCATTCTATTGTCATCATTCGGTCTGTGATCACTTGTGGTTTACATGGAATACCCTTCCCGCTACCCGATATCCGAAAAGACTTGTTTCCTACAGGGTTTTCTCAGCGCTGGTCCCTACACTTGGTAAACCCTGCAGACATAGTACATTTATTTTTACAACACGCCTGTGAGGAGGGAGGATTTTATGAATCAAAAGTTGAAGCAAAAGGGTGTCGAAGCTGGAAGTTGGCAACAACGTTCACCCACAGTTTTGTATTGATTTCCCTTGTAAAAGAGCAGCGTGCTGAGCTTGTTCCTCAAACGCAGGATTTTAGTTTGTCTGAGTGAAAACCATGTCTTGTTTTATCCTTAGGCTGACACTGAGACTTGCCCCATCAGCAGCCCTTTTTGTACATACCCCTCCTTGCTTTGTTTGCACGCTCAGCCGGGCAGAGAGAGCATTTTGGGATGCAGGTGAAGCGACTGCGGGTCTGTTTGTGCCTATGGATGATGCTGTTTTCCCACATGGTTGATTTAGCACACAGAGGGTTCACTATTGTGCTTCTCTGGCATTTCTGTAACATCTTTTCTTTTTTTTTTTTTGGGGTAAAATGCTGATCAGGCAGCAGGCACAGTTCCTAATAATTACTTAAAGTAGCACTATGCAGTTTTATTACCCTTTTCTATAACTGAGGAAATAGAAAGATAGATTTTACCTTTCTTCTCCACTTTAGTCTCCTGCTCCGGAGGTGGACTGATACATTTTTTTTTTTTTCATGGTGTAATCCTAGATATAATTTCTTCAGGCATGTAGAGAAGCTGGGTTCTGTGTCCGTGTGAGCAGTGTGAGCACACAGTCAGTTCAATGAAAGGTGGGGGCAGCTTTTCCTCTGAAGTTTTCTGCCCGAGGGATTTAATGCTGTGAGTGATATACCTCCACTGGCCCCGTCAGTGTCATGTCCCTTAGGGATGCTTTCTGCATCTCTCCTGCTGTGTCCTTGCCGTGAGCTGTGACATGGTTCACAAGTAGCTGCATCGACAAAGCATCGCTTGAAGTCACTGGCAAGATGTGCTTTGCCCTTCTTAGGAGGGAGAAGAGACTAACGCACATGCTTCCCTCATCATCTCTTTACTTTTCATAGAATTACAGAATGGTTTGGGTTGGAAGGGACCTTAAAGATCATAGAGTTCTGCCCCCCTGCCCTGGGCAGGGACACCTCCCACCAGACCAGGTTGCTCCAAGCCCCATCCAGCCTGGCCTTGAACCCCTCCAGGGATGGGGCAGCCACAGCTTCTCTGGGCAACCTGTTCCGGTGTCTCACCACCCTCACAGCAAAGAATTTCTTCCTAATATCTAATCAAAATCACCCCTCTTTCAGCTTAAAACCATTACCCCATTATATATATTAATATTATATAATAATATATGATTATCAATATATATGAATATACCGTTTTATATGAAAGGGTAAAAACTGTTGGATCCAGGGGCCTGGAACTCACTGAATTCTCAGGCCCAGTTGTTTTCCTTCCTTAGCATTTGTGAAAAATTCTTAGCGTTTTGTTTCCGAGGCCGGCAGTGCCCTTTTCACCTGCTGGAGCTTGGGAACGGTGTTTTCTTGGAGAGCAGGTCCTGTCTTCTCCGGCGAGCTCTGCTGCAGGGCTGGCTTGGGCAGACAAGTGTCTGAGCCTGCCGTGGTCCCCAGAGGAGCTCGGAAACTTAGATGTGAAAGTGGCCTTTAAGTAGCGGCTGGTTTGTACCTTCTCCCAGGAACTGAAGGCTTGGGATCCAGTGTCTGATTACCCCGGGGCTGGAAACCTTAGCTCTCTGCTGGGTACCTTGACTGTTTTGGAAAGGGTCACCGTAACTACTCCTGTTGCAAGTGGATTAGAGGGGCTTTGTGTTTCCTCCATTTCCCCTTCGCTTTCATTCAGTGGCCGCCTCACCTGGGAGGACTTAATTGCTGTGAAAGCTCTTATGCAGCCAAAAGAGAGAGGACTGGATTTCTCCCTACCACCAATCAAAGATACAGAGGTTTCTGTCTTGGCTGTGCCAGGGAATGTGGGCTCGAGCTGCTGTTTCGTCCTGAAGGCCAGCACCTACAAATTCTGATTTTTAAGGTAGGTGGATAGATTTCATCCATGGATTTTAAAAGAGCAGAAAAGCAACTCAATCATATCAGACTCTTTAGTCTCATACCCTCTTTGTAATCCCATTTTAAGTCTTTTTCGCCCTAACAGCACTTTCAGAACCCTTGTTACTTGGGAGGCATGAACTCAGTTTTCCGTTTTTTGTTGCTTTTACGTGCCTTTGCCATTTCTTTTGGAAACAGTTGAGGAGTTACCGCTCAAAAATGCCACCTACTAGTGGCAACTAGTCAACTAGTCCCGAAAGCAGGAGGTTGCCTCTGTTGACCGTAGGGGTCGAAGTAAGTGTTAGCTCTGCCTTGCGCCGCTGATGGATGAGACAGTGACACGTGGACTCTGAGGGCAGGGCAAGCCCATCGCCTGCCTTCCTGTGAATCCTTGCCAGAGCTGTCAAAATTTAGCTCCAAGTCTCCAAGGATGCCTTGACAACGTCCCCTCAGCAGCTATGGGGGACTGTGTGGGTCATGAGAGTGTAATCTGAAGGTGCTGAAGCCAGCACAGTTGGAAAAGGAAAATGTTTTCCCTGGGGAATCTGTGGAAGTGAGGGCTCTGCACAAGGAGCAAACAACTTGTGGCTGATGAGAAGCTCAACGTGTCTCGGCAACATGCCCTGGGAGCCCACAAAGCCAACTGTATCCTGGGCTCCTTCAAAAGCATCGTGGCCAGCAGGGCAAGGNGGGAATCTGTGGAAGTGAGGGCTCTGCACAAGGAGCAAACAACTTGTGGCTGATGAGAAGCTCAACGTGTCTCGGCAACATGCCCTGGGAGCCCACAAAGCCAACTGTATCCTGGGCTCCTTCAAAAGCATCGTGGCCAGCAGGGCAAGGGAGGTGATTCTGCCCCTCTGCTCCACTCTGGTGAGACCCCACCTGGGGCACTGTGTCCAGCTCTGGAGTCCTCAGCACAGGAAGGACATGGACCTGCTGGGATGGATCCAGAGGAGGCCATGAAGATGTTCAGAGGGCTGGAGCCCCTCTGCTGTGAGGACAGGCTGAGAGTTGGGGTTGTTCGGCCTGGAGAAGAGAAGAGAGACCATATAATGGCTTTGCAGTGCCTAAAGGGGGCCTACAAGAAAGCAGGAGAGGGACTTTTTACAAGAGCTTGTAATGATAGGACAAGGGGTAATGGCTTCAAACTGAAAGAGCGTAGATTTAGGTTAGATACAAGGAATGAATTCTTCACTATGAGGGTGGTGAGGCACTGGAACAGGTTGCCCAGAGAAGCTGTGGCTGCCCCATCCCTGGAGGGGTTCAAGGCCAGGCTGGATGGGGCTTGGAGCAACCTGGTCTGGTGGGAGCTGTCCCTCCCCAGGGCGGGGGGTTGGAACTCAATGACCTTTAAGGTCTCCTCCAACTCAAACCATTCTATGGTTCTTTGAACTCTGTTGGCCTTCTGAGTGCTGGTGTCCATGCTTTTATTCAAGTACTGTAGTGCTTTTACCACAGCTGAGTTGGACTGTCTGGGCGCAAGGGCTGGAGTTAGCAAAGTTATCACAACAGACAGCTCTGCAGGGTGCATGCAGCTAATTTCACTTGGGTCAGCCATATCCATATCCCAACTCCTTCCCAGTGCCCAGAAAAAACCAGGACATTTCCCACGATGGGAAAGAATATGTCAGCATCCGGCGGCACGGAGAAGTATGGGCTGTGTCCTGCTTTGCCACTGCACGGTTGGGAGTTTGGGCATCTGTTGTGCTGTCACAAGGCCAGAAATTCAGACACACCGTGTGGTGTTAACAGGAGAGCTCAGGAACTTTCCTCTTCCCTTCTTTTCTGCCACAGGGAATTTGTTCTTACCTGAGAAATGGGGAAGCGAGGACACAGAAACTCGAGTGCTATTTCATGCCGCTGTGAGAGCTGATAGTCTAATCTGAAAGCACTAATTCTCGTGTAGGTGAACAGCTTCCTTGGCAGCGAAGGCAAATTACACCAGTGAAAAACATCACACACTGGTATGAAGTACATTTCATGGTAAGTTTCTAGATGTAGTTGGAAAAAAAACATGTATATTTTTATTTGTAGTTTGAACAAGTGGATACAAAAATTATTCAAAGAAAATAAACATGAACCGTCCCATGTGAAGTACTTGCAGAACAGTGCTGCGTGTTCACTGATTATATGCTCCTGTGCTGTTCCTCTTTGATTTTCTATTCCACTTTCAGTACAAGTTCTTTTTAAGCAGCTTGCTTTCTTTTCTTTAGCTTGTTGGAATGTTTTTTAGTTGCTCCATTTTTTTCCTTGCATATGTTTATATCACCACTTTCTTTGACTTGCACCGTGCACAGCAGGACCTCAATCTGACCATTACTCTCTCCACCTTTTACCTTTGGTGCTTACGGGATTAGAATGAGAGCCTCAAGGGTTGTCTCAGCATTGATTTTCTTAAAATCCAGTGGTGCTCCAAAACCAGCTCTTCGATTGTTAGAATTTAGTAAGCTTTTGTAAATTAGAAACTACTTTCCATATTTATCTGTCTGATTTCAATCAGCTGCTTCTAAGTGATAAAGAAGTAGATCCTGGCTGGATTCGCCTGTGGTTATATCCTTTCCTTTCTGGATTAATTAGGATATCCTCTAAAATCAAAATATTTCAGATAATCCATGTATCTTCTCATAGATGCTTTGCTTACCAGGGCATGGTATTTGCTCCCTCAAGCTCAGATTGTAGTTTACCCCAGTGTTTATCACAGATTTGTTCAATGTGCTCAACTTCAGGTGTCACGTAGGCACTCGAAGGGGCTAGTGGGCTCCTGAAGCCAAGTGCTCCCAATGACACCTTAGTTCCCACTTCTCCTTTTGTTTTTTTCAGTCCCTGGTTAGATTAAAATCTAAATACCCGACCTCCCCAGAAGTCGTTTTAAGAAACGTATTTTTGTAGATAAAGTGATAGTGGAATAGTTGTGAGCGTGCTGTGGTGGCTGCTAACCTGTAATTACTCAAACAAAATATGTTAAGCAAGCCTCATCTGCGTCTAAAAATATCTAAAGGAAATACTCTGTCAGATATTATCTGGTGTTGCTGTATGTTAAGCTTTCCCTGTACTTAAAGCTATAGTAGATTGCTGTGTGTAAGACAACCGAAAACACTACCTTTTCCACCAAAGGTCCCAAAGGAATGAGCCCACAGTCTCACAGGTCACTGCCACGTGAAATTCATGGGAAAAATCCTCTGAGGATTGCTGGTTAGGTGGGATTTTTCAGCTGGAACAAAACCGGAGAGGTTGAAGGACATGGGGAGGTTCAGTGCCAGCGGCGTGGGACCAGCAGTGCCTCCTCGGTGAGGTCCAAAGTGGTGGAGGGCAGAGCCAGAAGGATCTCTTGGGGATGGTTCCAGATGGAGAGTCCATGGGAAGGGCTGAAGGTGCTGCTGCAAGTGTCTGTGAGGTCCAGGAAAGCCCCTGGCAAGGCCAGGGAGTCTTGGAGATGGAGAAAACAGAGAAGCTTTGCTTCTGCCCATGCTTTTCTTGCCCCCCAGCTCAACATCTCCCGCTTTTGCCCAACATGCCTTTCTCCACGCCATTCATCGATCCCTGTCATTTCAGTAGCTTAAATTTAAAAAATAGTAACAAAGTAGTTTGCCACTTTGTGATTTTTAATCTGAAGTTACGTTTCCTTTTGTTACTTCATCCCAGTGAGTGAAAAAGAGACTTAATAGAGAGTGTAACCTTCTGGAGTGCAAATAGCTTCAGTAACAACCCTCCCATTTCAAAAAGTAAAAAAAATCACGGAAGACCACTACATAATATTAGAGGCTGTAATTTCTTTAAACATGATGAGCAATTTATATCAACTTGATTTAATACAGCTGTCTAGTAACAGAAATAGCGAGGGGATCCCTAGGGAAATTTTATAGTCATGGAGGAATACAGAAAACACAGGAGCTTGTGAGTCTGCAATATGGTAACGCTGATGTACACAAATTCAGGCGTTTATCTGGTAACTTCTATAATTGGCCTAAAAGAGGAATTTCAGAAAACTACGTTTCTTCTGCTAATGGCATGATTGAGGGCAGGAACTGGGATTTTGGGGTCTGTCTGCAACAAGTAGGTGTTAGTTTGTTAACCATACCTGGAGGTCCCCTCCTATAAGGAGAGTAAAAAGGCTTTAATTCAGCACTGCATTGCTGTAACACAATAGTTTTTCCATAAATAGTTTTTCAGAGGCAGAGCTAAAGACTGAATTGATGCTTGAAGGAAGAGCTGTCCTCTAAATTATATTTCCTAAATAGCACTTGCCCTCTTTTGGTATGTGGAAGCTCTGTATATCCATTGACCTTAGCGGCTGTATATTTTATTGGGACAGTGATCGTAATGGCAAAGATAGAGGTGGCCAGTATGAACTCCTTTGGCTGCAGAAGCAAAGCAGGCAATGATATCTGTATGGTTACTCCATGGCTTCTCCCAAAGCTCTGGGAGAAGAACGATGAGCACTTCTAAAAGAGTACTCTCTGCGTTCAGGAGTATCTCTGTGCCTGAGCCTATGCTATGACCTTTCTTCATTACCTTTTGCTCCTTGCCTTACTTGATATTTGCTAGCAATCGATTCTTGGTTTGATTATGACATTTTTTGTGCTTATTAAGTTTATGGGTTACGAGTGCCCAAAGCTGGAGCTTCAGCTCATAACCTATAAACTCAATAAACTCCAGCTTTGAACACTTGGCACCAAGTAGGACACAGACAGCAAGTAGGGAGGCGCTTCTCCTCGAAAGGCAAAATAAAAAGTGGGTAAGCTACTACACCCATGTGTTTGTGATAATTAAAAGATCAGCCTTCTGTGATAAATGAGGTAAAACTGATTGCCTGGTATTTGCTAGGCCAGCTAATGGGAAAGGAGTTGACAAAAGCTTTTAAATCTAGTGAGTTAGAAGCCTTGGGCACACATATGCCTTCTCAGCCTACAGTAAGAATAAGAGATTTCATTTACCAGAGAAAGATAGAGGAATATATGAAGTAATATAATTTCAACAGCTCCTACACTGATGTTGTTAGTCCTTTGGGTAAGTAGTAATATTTTAAGTATTTGGGTAAGGTAAAAATGAGCTGTTTATGATCTGATAGATCTGTAATTAACTTCCCTTCATAGAATCATGGAATGGTTCAGGTTGGAAGGGACCTTAAAGACCATCCAGTTCCAACCCCCTGCCCTGGGCAGGGACACCTCCCACCAGACCAGGTTGCTCCAAGCCCCATCCAGCCTGGCCTTGAACCCCTCCAGGGATGGGGCAGCCACAGCTTCTCTAGGCAGCCTGTTCCAGGGTCTCACCACCCTCACAGCAAAGAATTTCTTCCTGAGATCTCATCTAAATCTCCCCTCTTTCAGTTTAAAACTGTTACCCTTTGTCCTATGGCTCCCCTCCCTGATAAAGAGTCCATCCCCATCTCTCCTGGAGCCCCTTCAGGTACTGGAAAATCCTTAGTCCTTATTCCCATCTTCATCCTCCGCTGCATCCCCACACTCCAAATTTAAATTCTACAAAAGGAAGAGATTACCGTGGCTCTGATGCAATGTAATGCTTTCAAGAAGCCCCCGTGTTTTAATTCTTAGAGTTCTACTGTATATTTATACGTATCTTGAGTATTACAAAGACTGAAGAAGGGATCTATCACATGTCACGGTTTCAGGGTACGTGAGAAATGCCATCTCATTGTTTGCCCAAGTTGGCACACTGAAATCTTTTGCTAACTCTTGGTTCAAGGTGGACCACTTTCCTGTAGGGAAGAAGATGTAACTGGTACGGACAGTGAGAGGACTGCCGAATGTCTGTGGTAGAAGAGTTTGATAGCCATGAGGTTTATATTAGCAGAGAGGCATCCTACACTATGATCCAGCTGCTTTTTGTTTGAATTGTGCTTGACAGGAAGAAACTGGTGTAGTGTATTAGGAATGCAGTGAATTTCCCTTGTCTAGTTTAATAAGATGCTCAGATCAGTTATTTTGTGGTCTAAGTGTGAAGGTTTCTCTGCAGTACAACTGCAGCACAACTCTTCTCGGGCTGGATTAATCCCAGTTTGTGTGGTCTGTCTGGAGACATTAGAAGAATTAGCAGCACAGAATTAGAAGAGATGGCAGCGTAACCCTTGTGACTGTGTCAGAGAGTCCCTGGATGCTCTCGGGATCGCTGTCTGCTGCTTTTCTTTTAAATCAGGATACGGAGTGTGAGGAGCAGTGTGGTTACTTTTGTACGCAGAGAACTGAAAAATAATACAATTCTGTCCTTAATATAGGCTGTATTGCATTCCCGTTGAATTAGAAGCAAAAGACTTGTTGACTTTTTTGCTTTTCCCTTGTTTTCCTGAGTAACAAAATGGTGTGGAGCTCGGGGAACCGACAGCTGGTGGTTTTCTGATGTGGGAGATTTGACTCGAAGAATATATGTGTGGGTGTGATGATAGGAGGCAGGCTCTTCGTACAGCCCCTCGGTGATGTGCTGTATACTCTTGTTATACATAGTGCCAAAATAGACAGTAATCCTCTTACGTGGGATTGTGAAGCAAGTAATAATAGAGCACAAGTCAGTGCCATCGGTTCAGAGCCGTTTTTTTGATAAACATATTCGTCATTTGTATCTCTTTAAGATTTCTTTAGTACTTCTTAATCTTTATATTAACTAAGTCTTTCTCTTCAGCTGGAAATGTTAATGTTTCACAACCGTAATGTCAGCTGCAATCAAGACCTTTCTATTCATCTTTCTAATTGATGCACTTGCTTTAAAAAGGCCACTGAGATTCCGAGTTTTATAATTCAGCTCGTTTCCTAACATGAAAAATTCAGATGAAGAAAAAAAACATGTAAGATCACTTAGTCTGCACAAAACGTTTCGGCTGTCTTACGAGGCACCCCAAAAAGATCTGAAGCCATCAGACTTACTATCTGCAGGCTGTTCATCCCATTTAGAAGGCATGAAGTTGGCTGCTACGCAGATAATCATGTGCTGGAGCAGAGAAGCAATTAGCTCGACAACGAGCGCAGCCAGAGCAGAAAGGAAGGTCTGGAGGCGTTTAATTAATCCTAATGCTTTTGTGCTTCTGGAGGCCAGAGTCATGATAGGTTACTGCCGCCTTGGTCTTGTGGTTCTGAAGTCTAGCATCTAATGAACATTAGATTCAGAAAAGCTTTGCAGGAAAGTTAATAAATCACAGCTAACTATGGGCACGTTCATATTCCCCCTGAAGGTAATGAGGTAACGCCTGGTATTGAATGGGAGCGGGGTCCAATCTGTAAAGCTTTTTCATTTTTTAATCAGATAACAAGTCCTCTTGGGATTTTTGTACCAGCTTTATTTAAGTAATATGAAATAATGAAAATGCATCTTGTTTATTAAACATTTCTCAAGTCACCAAACCAATTAGGGAAAAATAAAACAGAGTTTTGTTTCCACTTTGAAAACAGTTTGGGCTCAGGTTTCATTTTTATTAGTCTGAGCTTGATGGCAAAAGTCCTTTTGATGGAAAAATGTTTCGCCATCAGTGTATACTTATTTGCATAGCTTGGTATTTTGTGATGCATTTTTGCTCTTTTATTCCCAGTTCTTATTTCTCAACTCGGTGGAAAATACATGTAATGTCCCTGGTTGGAAACCACTGTCTGTGTAACTCCTCTCCCTCCTCTTTTCCTCCAGTGCGTCGTTCAAAACCTATTTGGACTCCAGTAGGCTGGAGAGTATGAATTTTTCCATTTGCTCCCACTGAGAATACCAGCTCTGTGGCTTCAGGTTTACCTGCTTTGACATTTTGTAAATGTTTCCCCGATGGGTTTCAGCAGTGCACATTAATGAAGGGACAATCTCTGTGATGACTTACTGTTTGTGCAGGAGCACTAATATAATCCACTTCGAGTCATACTTGTAATCACAAGTAATTTGAGTAACTGTAAGGGACCATCCATGGACTTTTCAGTCTTGTTTAGAGATTACCTGTGTTAAGGTGACCCTGTGTCACCTCTTCTACATCTTTGTTGTTCCATTTTAGGAGCAAACTTCTCTATCGAATAGCATTTAATATAGTGTTGTATTGCACTGATTGTCTGTTTCTACATATATTCAGATTTTGCAGGTATTGTGTGGTTGAAGTATTCTTATTGCACATTAATGTATGGACCAAGAGTTACATATAGATCATGGAATCGTAGAATCACCTGGGTTGGAAGGGACCTTTCAGATCATCAAGTCCAACCATCAACCTAACACTGACAAAAAACATCTCTAAACCATATCTCTAAGCACTATGTCTACCTGTCTTTTAAATACTTCCAGGGGTGGTGACTCAACCACTTCCCAGGGCAGCCTGTTCCAATGTTTGATAACCCTTTCAGTGTAAAAATTTCCCATAATATCCATCCTAAACTTCCCCTGGTGCATCAAGGTAGGCTATGCTTCCTCCAAAGTATAAATCGTGAGTACTGAGTTAGAGTAAAAATATTTAATGATTATTTATGTCTCAAAATAAAGAAAGCTGAACAGAAACATTTGATTTTGCTATTTTGATGGATTTTTAAGTGTTTAGCACTTGGTTTCCTTAGTCATCCGGGACTCCTCAGATGAATGTTGTTAGTACCATGGTAATAGCTTACAGGTCTGGTAAATGAACATAAGGAGTTGAATTCTGAGTTGCAGGCTTCTGGATACCCTTAATAGCATCGATATGCTGTTAATATAATGCAATAAAATAAGGGTTAGTGTTAGCCTGAATTAGATCCGGAGGCCATTTTCCCTGAAGGCTGTCCCTTAGTTTTTGTCAGCCAGCAGATGAGTTTTCATGTCAGCATGGTGTGCCACCTGGAGGGAGGTGGTCTTCTACTGGCCCGGTGGCTGTGGGTGTCTGTTGCGGCCACTTCCCTGGCCCTGGGTTCAAGGATTTTGTGACGACAGTGTGGATCAGACCAGAAAACTCCCTCCCCTTTGCTGGCAGGGCCGGGTTCATCCCAGATCCGCTCCCTCCTGGAGCTTGCCTGTGGCTGCCAGCCCTCCTGGGAAGAAGGGGGACAACTGGGGCATCTTGGGGAGCGGGTGGCAAGGAGGGGGACAGCGGGGCCACCTGGGGAGTGGGTGGCTCTCGGGAGCACCCGGGGCAGGAGGCTGCAGCCCCCCGGGGGAAACCACAGGCGGTGGCTGAACCGCAGGTGGTTTCTGGGGCGGCCCGAAGAGAGGCAGCTGCAGCAAATATCTGGATTTTTAACAACTGCCTGAAACTTTCACTCCTTTAGTCGCAGACTTCCTTGAGATGAGGGGTGTTTATCTGAATAGCTCATGGGGTTTTTTGTAGCATTTTGGAAGAGGGGGCTTTTCTTTACTGTCACGTTTGGAATGATGCCGTCCCCGTTGCACACCTTTCAGTGGATTATCTTCTCCGCAGGTTTTTTCCCTTTATTATTGCAAACGTCTGAAGCTCCCACACTGTAGGTAACGGCTCCTTATACATCGATGCGCTTCTTACACACTTGTAAATGCAAATTTTCAAGGTAATATTGTAATTAATAGTAATACATAATTCATTAATGTGGCGCTAGTGTAGAATAGCGGCAAATACAAAACCTATTTGGTTATTGAAAATAAATGGTAAAATGATAAAAGAGAAATAGATTATAGGGGTGCATCACCCCCCC
>VXAK01009517.1:40481-52731 GCA_013399435.1 Arenaria interpres
GGGATCCCCCCCCCCCCCCCCCCCATAATAGACATGTTTCCTCTGTAGTAAGAGTTTCCCTCCCAGCATCTCGACCAGCAGACATCTCCCCTGGACGCTGCCAGACTCACCTTGTTCTCCCTCATTGCAGACATTTCATTTTCATTTCTGAAAACCAGGAGAAAAGAATAAATTCATGCTGAAGTGTCCATACTGTAATCTGCTTTCAGATACTGCGATGATGAATCTGATCTAAAAAAAATAATAAATGAAATAGAGATTAAGTGCTGTCCGTTTGCTGAGGAGCACGAAGGGAGGTGGATGTTACAGCCTAATAAGGTGTTTCTTTTGATTCCAAATATTCTTACAAGGGAAAGTCAAAGAACTTTCATTCAAAAATTAATGAAATAGGAAGATAGAGAAAATAGAGTAATGTATTATATTTTTTAGAAATTGCAATAAGTGGAAGTAAGTGGTCCTGCAGAAGCGTTGGCTGGTAAAATAATGATAAATAGTTGTACCCCGAATCCTGTTTTCCACACGAGAGTCATCAGGGTGTTCCTGAAACTGGGCAATAAGGAGAGAAAGCTGTTTTCTACTTTTGTTTCTTTTTGTGACAATCTGAAGACATTTCATTGACCTCTGGATTATTTTTTTCTGTATCACATCAGTGTAAAGGAGAACGTAGTGTGATCTGAAATTTTTTTTTTTTACTTTTTGTTTTCTTTTTTTAGGCCTACCCAAATAGTTTAATTTTTAATTCTTCTCCTAAACCAGATCTATGATGGAAGCACATTTTCTGTGATTATATGAAAACTAAGAACTAAATAAAAATAGTAATAAAATATTCTGTTAAATAAAAGATTTTCTTTCTTGGACGCTTATAAAGGTTCAGCTGAAATGAAGGGGTGGATTAATAAAAATGGCTAGGGAAGGCAATGTCCAACAGCCATGTGCTAAATGTCCCACAGATAGGAGCCTGAGGTGGTACCTCTGAATTTTTCATCCTCAGGAAAAGGAGATGCAGGCTGTCAGAGCTTTCTGCGCGTTGTTTCACACGTGTGAAAATGAGAAGTAACATTTTAGTTTGGTTATTCGGCTATATTTGCTGAGAACAAGCCTCTGATTCCCCTGTCACTGCCGGGTTTTGATCTTTTAGTCGCTAAGTTTTTCCCAACAGTTTTAGCCTTTGAAAGAGCCGTTTGCTTGAGTGGTTTATTACACGAGTTGGCAGATGGCGATTTAACTGCGCTTCATCCAGCAAGAGATCTCGGGTCTGAAGGCACGTCTCCAGCTCAGGAAATCTCCGCAAAGCACTTACAAAGCAGCGAGCGAAGCAGGAGTGGCTGTGCTGTTTTTCGGGGCACAAATGGAGCGGCCCTGACGTGTTTGACAAGGTTTTATGCGGTTTTTATGGCCTTTAGACAGGGATGTGTTACTCTGGTATAAGGTACGGTGACCTCAGCGATGCTGCGGCTGAGCTGCTTGCTTGAGGAGAGGAGGAAATCACAGTGGGAGATCACTCCAAGTTGAATTTACTGTGCCGTGTTTGATTCCTCTGTATGAGCGTTACCACGATATACTTCATAAGACAGCCAAAGAACTTCTTGCCTGTCTAAGAGGTTACAGCAGAAGAAGGTCTGCATTTCTCTGAAGTTCTGCAAAGACCCCTTTTTTAACCTGTTCTGGTTTGTCTGAGGCACTCATGGTCTGCCATCAGTCTCAGCACTGATGGCAGAAGTTCACTTGCAAACTTTGGGGTGTTTCTTGAGCAATGTATTAAAGATGTACAACTTAGATTAGGGATAGGAATGTCTCAAATACAATTATCTGTGTAATGACGTAAAACTATGGTGCTAAGCATGTTATATTACCTTATAAATAATTTACATAACATTTTTAGTTCATAGGAATGTGATAACCAGAGATATTTTTTTCTTAAGGCGAATAGAATAGAACACTTCTCTGGTGTTTTATTGTAGAGTCTAGTTTTATTTTTTTTTCAGTGGTGCCCAGGGATAGGACAAGAGGAAATGGGCACAAACTTGAATATAAGAAGCTCCTCCCAAACATGAGGAGGAACTTCTTTCCTGTGAGGGTGGCAGAGCCCTGGCAGAGGCTGCCGAGAGAGGTGGTGGAGTCTCCTTCTCTGGAGACATTCAAACCCCCCTGGACACGTTCTTGTGGGACCTGCTCTGGGTGACCCTGCTCTGGCAGGGGGTTGGACTGGATGATCTCCAGAGGTCCCTTCCCAAACCCATAGCATTTTGTGATTCTGTGATTTATGGAGTTTATTAGAAGAAAGTATGACTTAAACAGTGATTGGAAATTCAAGAGTTTTATTGCTAGTGTTCTCACATTTGATTATTTTAACTTTCACATTATAACTTTACTTGTTTTATAGGAGACAAAACTAAGGCTTACAACACATCCTGAAGTATAGGTGTTTAATAAATATTTGTGAGGGCTGTATTGAAACTATACTACCATAAACCAATCTCATGACAATATAGTTTGTTAAAATTATCAGTACAATGCATTACAATTGCAGCTGAGTATAACATGCAGTATGGAAATGTATTGCACGCTTTGTGTTTTTTCTTTGAAGGAGTAGTAAATGGTTATGTTTTTTGGTGATTAACGTTTGTGCTCTTTTTCTCTGCCCATGAGCTCCGTGCTTCCACTTGTTTTGTTGGCAAATCTATCAGTATGAGTCTGAAAATGTAGTTAAGGGTCCAGCAGTGTGTCAAGACATCTCTTTTCTGTCACATGCTGTAAAAAAACCTCCCATGGAGTGGTGAGATGCCAGATCGATTTTCATTAGACTTGGAAAAGCTCTGACAGCAGCAGAGACCACTGGTCACACTTGCAATCACTGTTATTCCAAGCAACTCCAGTATCATTCTTTGATGACCTCCCTGTCAATCTCTCCCTCTTTCTGTCAGAATAATTTAATAACTGAGGTTAAGGTTTCCCAAGGAGCCGAAGGAAGTCAAGGGATCTGACTTGCAATGTATTTGAAGTGGGATTCAGGGCTCAAATTTAATTTTCTTTGCAAACATAAGCCTAAAGATTCAACAAATAACTCGCTTGTGGCAAACTGATTGAAAGCTCTGATAGTTTGCAGATTGTGGACATAAGTATAATCTTCCAACTGAATCTTCCTCATGTAAATAACTAAAACCATGTTCCCTGTGAGAAGGGATGCAAATGGACAAAGATACTAGAAAAAAAAAAAAAGTCCACTGAATTGCTCAAGTAAGCAAAATCTCAGCCATTAAATTTTTATTTTCATTGGTATTCAATACCTTATTTCCTAAGCCTGGCTGGGCAGTTTCTGGGTGTTCAGGCATCAGTACCAGCTCCTGGTTTTTCTGGGGCGTTCTTGCTCTCTGGTTCTCTCGGAGTCAGCCTGGCAGGGAAGGATGTCCCAAGGTGGGTCAGGACAGCCTGGAGGTTCCCCGGCTGCCCTGGCCAGCACCAAGGCCACCCACTCTTGGGCTACATCTGCTAAATGCTCAACTGAATCACTGGTGTAATATATAAAGGGCATGGGGCCAGCTCTGGTCCTTCCCTTCCCTGCATAAGGACTTTGGAGATGTCTTGAGGCAGCGTGGCCAGGACGGAAAGGTGAAGAGCTTGCTCGTCTCTTGGCGTCCTTCACAAAGGATGATGGCTGTTTCTTCAAGATCCTCTGTGTTAGAGAAGACAAGAGAATTTGTGGGATGATTTCATGCTTTATTGGGGCAGAAAGAACCGTTATGTTCATTTACTCTGACATCTGTGTTGAATCAGATTTCATTACAGTGTTATCCCTGTGCAAAGCTCTATTTATATAAAACCATTTAGCTTAAAATGAACCACTCGCAGAGAGTCTGCCACATCCCTAGGAATATAACATAATTATCCTGTTCAAAAAGTTACTGCTATGAAAGTGTGCCTAAAGTTGGCTGAAAGTCATTTGTACGTAGCCTCGAGCCACCACATTTTCCATGTCTGCTAAATGTGAAAGCGTCTTTTCCTCTTGGAGAATAACAATATGCTTAATAATCTGCTAATCTGAGTAGTTGAGAAACAAAGCCGTCATGTCTAATTCTACTCATGGAAGCAAGCAACGGAACCAACAGTCTTTATTTAAAAAAAATTGCAGACTAAATAAAAGGATATTGGCCAATTTCCCTCAAAACATGTCAGCTGAATAATTAAATTACCTAATTAGTGGAAGCTGATTTTAATTTTTTCAGTTTTTGTAAATCAACCATGTATGGTGTTTTGAAATACCTTGGAAGGATCTCTGTAATATAAATAATTTTCCCTTTGAAATGCTAACACTGCAAGTTAGCACCACTTCTATATTTTATTAACATATTAGCATATCTTACTGTGAACGGGAATGACCTGCAAATTGAGCCCTAAATCACAGCGACAATTTCTATCGTAAAAAGGAAGACAAATGTAATTATAATATTACCATTAAGGAGAAGCTTTTGTAAGAGTAATTACTTTTTCAATGCTACGCTTGGTGTTTAAACTATGCCATGTAGTAGCACAGATAAAGATGTTCTGATGGTTTTGCTCTTGCGAATTATGATTCATTGAAATCTTGATTTTTGGAATATATTAACTTTTTTTTTATGGTTTTGATAAGGTTGAAATATTTAACTTAAAATGCGTTATTTTGACCTTTATGTAGGGATACAAGTTAGCATTTAAAAAAATCAAGTTATTTTTACTTGACACAGACGAAACCAAACCAAGCCATGTAACATTTGTTACTAACAAATGGTGTCTGTGGTGCTTTTTCCATCCGAAGCAAAAATATGATGGAATTTCCTTACTTTTGGTTTCTTAGAAAACTGTATTCCCCTCTTTTCCCCATGAGTCTCTGAGATCTCCATTTTTTTTTCTCTAAATTTCTTGTATATCTCTGAAAATTCATATCCCTTGATCTGTTTGGTTTAGGAGGGCCTTTTCAGGAATCAGCAGCAGCAGCTCTGTGCTCTTTCCTATTTCATGGAAATGGAAATTGGAAATAGTCTCTGTCCTGTTTCATGGGACTGTGTCAAGAGTGCCAGGATCTCTCGGGAGACCTCCATGGAGATCTCTGTGTTTCTCCATGGACCACCCATTAGTTCCTTAACTATGGGAAAGGAAGGAGGTGCTGGGGCATTTCTTCGCAGGCTGGGATTTCTGCACAAGGGTGAAGGTAACCCTTTCCCCAATTCAGGATTAACTTCTTCTTTAATTCAAGGTATTAAATCCCAGGAGGCTTTTAGTTCAGTGAATCCAAACCAGGGCCTGGAAGGTCACAGTGCTCCTGGTATTTGGTGTTGCCACAGGGAAATATAGAATATTCTACTGCTTTGCTGATAGTAAGACCATGTGGTCCATGGTCAGGCTTGTCGTGGCCTGGGTTCCTTGCAAGACCTGTTAGATAATATCGATCTAAGACATAACTATCTAGACCTGGCTGTCAAGGATTTGCTCCATCCCTGGAGGGGTTCAAGGCCAGGCTGGATAGGGTTTTGAGCAACCTGGTCTGGTGGGAGGTGTCCCTGCCCAGGGCAGGGGGTTGGAACTCAATGATCTTTAAGGTCCCTTCCAACCCAAACCATTCTATGATTCTATGAAAGATCTGGCTAAGCATCATTTTCTTCTACATGGTTTACTTCTCCTGCCCTAATTCTATTAGAAGTTGTAATTAGAGCTATTAAGAACATTACTCATCAAAAACAGAAGCTTTTTTGTTGTGGGCAGTGGTGGAGAAGACGGGGAAGCCTGTGATTTTCATCACCTATCTGTTGTTGGTAAGGAGTCTGTGCTTGAATGGTGAAGAAACACATTTTGGTGCTGCAGCAGAACACTCTGAGGTCTCCAAGCAAAACATGGAGTTGAATGAACTCTCATGTCTGTCTTATGATCCCTCTGTAGAGACACAGAGATGGAGAGACCCTCTACCCGGAACCCAAAGCTCAAGTTTTTTTTCCGGGAACATTTCAGCATAATTCTGATTTCATGCAAGTGCTCAACAATTTTTGTTCCTATGAGAATAAAGAGCAAATTTTGAAACTCTGGTGGTTTTCATAAGATGGTGGTGTTGTCCTATAGCCAAAATAAATACCCTCTGCTATTTATAACTGTTACACATGGATGCAAATGTTTTTCAGACTCTTTGAACTGTAATAATATTTTCAATGTGGTTTCAAATATGGCTATATGGCTCTGCATTTCACTTTGCCAGTTGTTATTTAATGGTTTGTTTGTGTATTGGTTTTTGGTTTTGCTTTTTTTTTTTTTTTTTCATCAAGNTTTTTTTTTTTTTCATCAAGGCTATTGCAGCTTTCAGCCTTTTTGAATGTAGAAAAATAACTTCTTAAGCAACACAATAAATGTTAATAAAGCTAACAGGGTCATCTGCAAATTACTGGAATAATGTCCTTTTGCTTACAGGCAGATTTTCAGTCAGATATGAGTAATGAACTGTAATTCCTCTTGTTTCAGTTGAAAGATGAAAATGTAAGTGCAATTTACAAAGAAAACAAGAAGAAATGCTATTTGGCTTGCCCTTCTTTGCAGTCTATTAGCAAGAGGTAGTCAAGGGAAAAACAATCACCAACATTTTCAATAATTAACCTGTGCCTCCTAGGCAGAAACCAATTTTTGAAAGGAAATTAATTCTGAGAGAACATGATTGAAGTAATTTCCCCCTCCTTTGTTCTTTTGTCTTGCTGGTGGGACAAAGGAAAAGTGAATATATATATATAAATTCTTTGACTATTAACACCTAACCTCCCCTTTCAGTAGATACTTGGTCTGTCTTCGCATTTTCCTTCACAGTTTATTTCCTTGGCACAAAGGGTCTGGTTTTGGATAATGATGAAATACGCAAAATGTGTTGTCAAACCTGCCTCTGAAAATCAGATATTTATGTGTCCTATTACCTGGTGTGTGCACAATAACCAGTAAAGAATAGATCCATAGGCAGTAGGTATTTAATGTACATAGACTTTGCTAAGGAACTGGTTCTTACTCCTGGTTAATGGCACAGTACATGATGGCATACTCTAAAATCTGGTCCTGAAAAATCTCAGCAGGCTCTTCCCCTGCTTTTCCTCCAAGAAATACGTTCTCCCAGCAAAAAGAAACAAGAGGACCTGACTGACGTATTCCTGCCTTCTTACGCTGTTACAATGCCTGAACATGATATAAAACCAAGACAGATACAAATACTCTGAAATACTCTTCTGGGCTGGGTTCTGCTGGTCTTGCAGCTGTGGACCTTGGCTTTGTCACTGCAATTTTAAATTCACAGGATTTAAAAATACTTCTGTCCCTTTCTTTCATTTGATTATTTGTGACCTACCTGGTGAGGTCTGTTTGCAGGCCAAATTTCAGTTTTCGCTGCTTGGATTTTTTTTTCATTTATGATGACCTAAAGAAAAGGGGATGAGATGCAAATGAACAACCCAGCCTCACTCCGGTTTAGTTAGATGTGATACTGAAGAAATTTAAATTAGTTTTAAGAAGTTGACATCAACAGAGTCTGTAAGCACATGCCTGGGGATAGTCCCCGATGAAAATTAAATGCGTGTGTGCACCTTCAACTGCCAAACCATTAAAAAAGCCAAGCAATTAAAAGGCAGAGACGAGGTATTCCCATTTGACATGACTTAATGGAAAGAATGACTATGAGTCAAGAGGATGCTCCAGTATCTCTTAAAGATAGCCAACCGCTTCATTGTCCTCTTAGTAGGAACATCAGGGAGTAGTAGTGCAGAAGTGCCCCGCTCGTGAGAGTGGCCCCACTAACGTGTAGGATCCTACTAGTGTGAGTGATGAATTCACTACTGTGGTTTTACCTTTCAGGGTGTGAAAGCAAAACAGAATGGAAAAAAAGACAATGAAATAATCAAACTAGTCATTCCATGGATTTGGGATGTTAAAGGCTTTTAAAACAATTTGGAGTAGTAGTTTGCTTTGGATTTGGGTTAGTGTTTATATACATTAGATTGTTTTCTATATGGACATAAACGTTACATTGATGACATTTCATTGAAGGTAACTTTGGCATGATGACGCCTCAAGAATTCAGAAGGGACCGAGGAAGGGACAGTCTGAGAGAGCTGGGGTGGTTCAGCCTGGAGAAGAGAAGGCTCCGGGGAGCCCTTAGAGCCCCTTCCAGTCCCTAAAGGGGCTTCGGGAGAGATGGGGAGGGACTCTGGATCAGGGAGGGGAGCCATAGGAAGAGGGGGAACGGTTTTAAACTGAAAGAGGGGAGAGTTAGATTAGATACCAGGAAGAAATTCTTTGCTGTGGGAGTGGTGAGACACCCCCATCCCTGGAGGGGTTCAAGGCCAGGCTGGATGGGGCTTGGAGCAACCTGGTCTGGTGGGAGGTGTCCCTGCCCAGGGCAGGGGGTTGGAACTCGATGATCTTTAAGGTCCCTTCCAACCCAAACTGTTCTATGATTCTATGAGTCACTCAGTAGGTATTTACATGGAGAGTCAATGTCTACCTAGATCCAGTAGTTAAAGGTATCCACGAAAGAAAACATCTTTAAGTAACATGCTCTCTTGAAAAATCAGGGCTTGGGAACTCACGGCTAGTGACCTTTTTGAGATACACTAAGTTATTTTTAATGCCAAGTGCTGACAGAGACTTGAAAAACTTGAAGGTAAGGTGGAGCTTTTTTTGAGAACTGATTTCCAGAAAATCACAGCCAAGAGCGAAGTTTTGCATTTCAGTGCATCTTTGGACGTTCTCACTCTGTTCAGCACAAGTAGGGTGTGCATCTGTCTGAGAGCTTCATTTCAAGAACAGCACATTTTCAAATAGAATTTCCCTACGTGTGGAAAAACACCTCGGAGGTTTAAGAGAGACAGTTTTCATTGCTCTCATATTCCTGCATTTAAGTAGTTATAGACACTTCTGATTTTAAAAAAAATATTTCTTCAGGGGACTAATGCCTCTTAGTCCAGGGAAAGACTGTCAGAGCATCTTTGTTTTCAGTTCAGGTTCTGATCATACAAGTGTGGACAAGCTTTTGGCTTTGGTCACGCGAACCATTCGCATCAGTGGGGACTTTCCATATGCTTAAAGTTGGGGATGGCTGTATGTGCTTTTGGAATACCACTGCCGGAAGGTTCTTGCCTTCAAATTGGTTTAAGAACCGATAAAGCTGATAAAGCCTGATTTGCTTAATTACCCGATGTAAGAATTTCCTCATGCATGGTGTGTAAATTCAGTTAACCACACTGATAAGGAAACTGCGCTCGGAAATTGCAGCTGTTTTCACTGAATTCTTACAGCAGATGTGTCTTTTGCATATTTACTTACTAACCACAAGTCATGCTTGGTAATACTATCAGCAAATGTTTATTTATAGGTGAATATAAAGAGAGAAAAGACAGATTTTCAAGAAAAAAAAAAAGAAGTAATATTTGTGTTTCCAAATGAAACCGTTGCCTCTAAAGAATGGGACAGTTTTTAGTTGCCCCTGGGCTTTCTACTTCCACAGTTCTCAGGTTGTAGGAATAAAGAAATAAAGACTCTATTTTAAGCGCTGGAGTAGTTTTTCTTGGGGCAATCTTTTCTTAAGTCAGGTCTCTCTAAGGCTGAAATAACATGGTACAAGTGCAAGCCTTTCTTCTTTGTTTTCAACATGAAAACATGTTTAATGTTTTTCAGATTTTGGATTGGATGCACACACCTGTTGATAGTGTCACCCAAAGACAAGTGCTGAGTCCTGGGAAATTTTGATTTAAGATTAATTTCTTTATAGTCACTGTTGGCTCCACAGCACAGCGAGTGACTGGGAGCACCACTGCAGTGGGAGGGTATATGAGAGGTACGCTTTGGGGTAGGCAGCCTATTTTAGCTTGCTTTGTTTGGCCTTATTTTCCTGGGTTTTTTGAGATGTTAGAATTGGATCCTGTAAAAATGATTGTAATGTTTTAGAATATGACCACAAATGGAGAATAGAAAGCATAAAGCAGCTTAGCTGTTTAAGCCAGGGAATGATATCTGTTTCGACACAAATGATATCTTAGTAATGAATCTGTAAGAGAAAAGTAAAAAAAATGTAATACTTACATCTGTCATTGGCAAGTCACTGGACACATTTGTATTTAACTTTCAGCATTTTTTAATGGAGTGGTAAGCTGGACCATTCGTTTTAGTTTGCATGGTAGGCATGTAAAATTGTGCTTTAGTTACACTTCTCTAAAAATTTGTCTCCCACATCTGTGGAATCTGCTTGTGAAAATAGTGACAAATATATTCTATACAAAGATCAAGGGAGGTTACTGTGGTAGTTTTGTTGCTCTATTTATTGTTTTGAGTGGAGCACTGGAGCTGAGAGGCTTCTAAAGTCCTGGTAATGCTAATAGATTTTGAAAGGAAATGATTTAAAGGTTTGATCTGTACATTGTTATCTGAACTGCAATAATGCTCAAAGCATTGTTTTTTCCTAAGCAAATAACCACATTAAAGAAAAAAATCCTAAAGCATGTATAGATAGGCTTGTCTGTGTGTGCGTGAAGAAAAGGAGGAAGTGAACTGATTTCCTGACTTAAAAGCTTGCGAGAAGGATGCCTGGCCTCTGCTCACAGCTCCTCTCAGTTTTGTGTCCTCAGGCTCAAAAGAGTGGTTAAACCTTACGGGTTTTTTGGGTAACTTCTGTGTGGGTGAATTAGACAGGATGAGGTAAATACGCCTTTATGAATGGGACCAATGTTCCTTTGAAAGCTGCTTTATGCTTGTTCCTGGCAGTGCTGGGACATGAGAGGAACAGGGGAGAGCTGAGACATGTTGCCCACTGGAAACCTCTGCCCGACAGCTTTGTTCTGTGAGAAGATGAAAACCTGCTCTGTACCACAAAGAAATATCCTGCTGCTTATTCTCCAGTGACAACACAGCTCAGCTTCCCAGGGAAATGTGCTGCAGTAGGACTAGAGAGGATGTTGTGGTTCCATAGGATGGTGATGCTCCTTTTGCTTGCAAAATCCCAGATAGGTTGATGGTTGGACTTGATGATCTGAAAGGTCCCTTCCAACCCAGACAATTCAATTCTATTCTAAGTAACAAGTAACATGAGGTTCTTCTTGCAAATTCATTACTGGGTTTTTTTTTTTTGATGTTTTTGTTCTCCTTTGTGCTGTTCTTTCAGGATGAGTGTTGTTCAGTGGGTGGGATACTGAGTTATTGCTTTGGTGAAGGAAATTATACTCCTGGACTTTCTACTCTACCGCAGGACTATGAGGGACTAATTTTATCTTTTGTATCTCAGTTTCCCAATCGATACCCTCATGCTAATGACAGTTAAGTTTTTGGAGTAAAAATTTGAAATCTACAGGTATAAAAGGATTATAGCTCTATGTCACGAAGAAGTATCCTGCAGAATCTAGCAAAATTGCCATACTATTCTGACAGGGAAACCCACGCATATCTATCTATCCAAATATAGATATGTATGAACCTCCAGAATGTACTCTGTAGTTTTTGCAGGATTTTTCAAATTCTAAACTGTCACTGAAAATAGAATAAAGTTCAAATTCTGCTTGCCTTACACATGTATGAAATGAGCAGTTGTACTACAGTGACGGGCTGCCAAGATTTGAACAATGGGGTCTTTCAGAAATGTTCCTCCTCATCCAGTGATAAACTCTGTGTGGTGACATGTGTGTGCACACAGAGATGAGAGGCACTGGGCAATGGATGCCTTTGTTTTTTTTAGTTTTTAAACCAAAGTGGCTTTTTTAGAACCCAGAAGCCAGGCAGCCTGTTGTCACCCCACTAATGTTGTGTGCTTTCTGTTCATCTAGGCATAATATGGTGCTTGTGACTTTCTTTGGTACTAACATTACTAATATAAAAAGATGCAGTCAGAGGGTTAACAATATCATAGAATCACAGAATGCTATGGGATTGGAAGGGACCTCTGGAGATCATCCAGTCCAACCCCCTGCCAGAGCAGGTCCACTCAGAGCAGGTCCCACAGGAACGTGTCCAGGTGGGTTTGAATGTCTCCAGAGAAGGAGACTCCACCACCTCTCTGGGCAGCCTCTGCCAGGGCTCTGCCACCCTCACAGGAGAGAAGTTCCTTCTCATGTTTAGATGAAACTTCCTCTGTTCCAGTTTGTGCCCATTCCCTCTTGTCCTGTCCCTGGGCACCACTGAAAAAAGACTGGCCCCATCCTCCTGACACCCCCCCTTTCAGTATTTATAGGTGTTGATAGATCCCCCTCAGTCTTCTCTTCTCCAGACTAAAAAG
>VXAK01009517.1:56472-68662 GCA_013399435.1 Arenaria interpres
GCAGAGTCAGCATTTGAACTTCATCCCACTTCATCCCATTAATCACTGCCCAATGCTCCAATCTATCTAGATACCTCTGCAGGGTCTCCTGTCCTTCAAGAGAGTCAACAGCACCTCCGAGTTTAGTATCATCCGCAAACTTGCTAATGGTGCATTCAACTCCTGCATCCAGATTGTTGAGAAATATATTGAACAGAACTGGCCCTACAAGTGAACCCCGAGGAACACCACTGGTGACCTGTTGTCAACCAGATGTAGCCCCATTCACTATAATACTTTGAGCTCTGTGCTTCAGCCAGTTCTTCAGTGGACCGAGAACCTTCTCATCGCACAGTTGGACAACTTGTCCAGAAGGATGCTGTGAGGGACAGTGTCAAAAGCCTTACTAAAATCCAGAAAACTACATCCACCACCTTCCCTTTATCCACAAGCCAGATGACCTTTTCACAGAAGGATAGTTAATTTATATCTTCTTGTAGAAATTAGTTAAACAGCACTTTCCTTTTGTGAACCTGTGTTGACTGTGCCCAATGGTTGCATAACTCTTTAAATGCCGTTCAGTAGTACCCAGTATAACCTTCTCCATCGTTTTTCCAGGAACTGAGATTAGACAACAGGTCTGTAGTTCCTTGGGTCTTCCCTTGCCCTTTTTGTACATTGAGATAACATTGTCCATATCCTTTGCTTTTCTTTTTGCTTGCCATTAGCTATATTTTTTCTATTTATGTACTAAGTTTTGTTTTCATTAAAGGAAATGTTACCAAATATGAAAAATATCAAAATCAAGTATGCTCTCCATCCAGAATACCAAAGTAGTAGATACTTCCATCCATAATTTGACTGAAAATGTAGAGAAAACATTTCTTATCAATGTTACTTATGCAGAAGTTGCTTGGGAGGTTGCAAAAAAGGGCTCTGAAGGTTTTAGGGTACAAAGGTCCCTGCTTTAAGAAGCATCTTTTACTTTGGGGTTTTATGGGTGAATAACTAATGAAACATTCGTTTTATTGATGTACAACTCTGACCTTTTATTTCCTCAGCCATCATGTACGTGATGGGAGCGCTCGGTCCTGCAGCTGGATACTTGCTAGGAGGACTTCTTATTGGTTTCTATGTTGATCCTAGGACAACTGTTTATATTGACCAGAGTGACCCCCGATTCATTGGAAACTGGTAAGGATCAAGCATTTTTCAAAACCGCTCTCTAAATTGTGGGTGGGGAATGGGAAACTGGATGGGGCCAGTCTTTTTTCAGTGGTGCCCAGCGATAAGACAAGAGGAAATGGGCACAAAGTTGAATATAAGAAGTTCCACCTAAACATGAGGAGGAACTTCTTTCCTGTGAGGGTGGCAGAGCCCTGGAAGAGGCTGCCCGAGGAGGGTGGTGGAGTCTCCTTCTCTGGAGACATTCCAAACCCACCTGATCACGTTCCTGTGCAACCTGCTCTAGGTGGACCTGTCTTGGCAGGGGAGTTGGACTAGATGATTTCCAGAGGTCCCTTCCAACCCCATGTGATTCTGTGAATTGAGACAGTTTGGGAAATGTATCCCTTGAGGGCTTCTTTGAGGAGGCTGAGGAAAAGGAGGTTTCTGTCAATTACTACACAGGACAGAATATCTGTGTTGCAGGAGGCTGTCGAGGATCACTGGTGCCCAGTGCTGAACCCTTCCTGCTGGAAGGTGGATTAATTCCCTTCTTTGGTTTTCCAGAGTGGGCGGCATGAAACGCTGGGCTCTGCTGCCCAGATGAGAAATGGTAGACTGTGTTTACCCTGGGCCAGGAGAAGGAGGTAGGATGGGGTCAGAACATGGCCTTTCCACTCTTGTTTCTCAGGGTGATGGCTCACGTTTAGGCAGTAGATGATGCAAACCATCATATTCGTTGCTAGTAAATAGCAGGCTTTCAGCAGCCTGGAGATGTAACAGCCATAATCGTTAGCTGATGTCTTTGGTCAGCCTTTGGTACGTGGCCTCCTTGGAAACATCTCCTTGAGGAAGCAGGTCTTGAGGAGGCTCTAACTGTTTTTTCTCTGATAATTCATAAATTTGCTTTGAAATTTTTGTGCAAAGCCCAGAAAAGACTTAAGTTCATTATCCTAGGAGGAGACCTGCACTTTCTGTGTGTAGGGTGCAGTTCTCGTGCGCTGGATTTGTGTTTGTGGCTGCGCCATCGGCGTGGGATCGTATCCCTTTCTGTTTATCCTGCAGTCACCTCTCCTGACAGCCTGATGTGAAAAATTCTCTCTTTGGAGTCTTCTTAAGCCTTTGAAGATTTATCACTGCTTTGTTTGTCTTGCTTAGTCCAAGAGCATTGCTGCACAGCACTGTCTGGTTGAATTTTCAGCGAGGGAAAGGCAAACCTGAGTGCTCAGTTAACCTGTGACCTTGGGGTTAACGACTCCGGGCGCTCATCTATGTACTGACTTTGTTCACAGAAAAGATTTGTCATGTGTATGTGCCACTGTGTTAAAAGAGTGCTTTGACTTTTCTTGAGTAAAAGCAAAATATTATACATCCTTCGTAAAACTCTTCTGTTTCATGTGTTTTTTAGGGACATGTCAGAACTGGTAGCCAGCATCTGCTCGGTACTTCTCAAATGAAACCGTAAAGTGAGCTGGCCCTTAAATATATTTAAGAATTTAAATCAGTGGGGCTGTATGAATGTGGGGTAAGCTTTACTTTTGACTTCATCTATAATACAGCCACTGATGTAGCTGCTTTATAGAGTGGGCACATCTGTGTGAGTTTTACCTTCACCTTAACAGCTCGGGTGAAGGTAAAATAACCAAAGCAGCATGGGCAGGCAAAAAAGTGCCTATCCTTGCTCATGAATTACAGGTTTAACTGCCCTCCCTCAGAAGAGTGAGTGGCAGGGATGGGTGCCCAGTGCCAGGGGTGGATCCCCAGCATCCTACAGGAATACTGTAACCACAGAGCTCCATGGCAAGGAGTTGTAAGAAGTTGACCTCTTGCAACCATATCTGTGGGCAGGCTTTGAGAATGTCTGCTGTACTGGAGCTTGCAAGTAAAATCGGGAAAAGAGCCTAGTTTGGGCATTTGGAAGATTTTATGTCAAATTGCTAAATGTGTTTTATATATCTCCAATATTTAATGTCACCTGAACAAAGTATCTTGGTGTTACTTTGGGTGTCAGCAGAAGTGATACAAATATGACAGAAGCAAGGGCAGGAAATCGGCTGTCAATAGGATCTCAGCAGGCAAATGGTATTCTAGCCAGCATAAAGAAGTAAAAGTCATTCAGTTTCCTCTTTCCATCATAGAGACTGGATTTCCCTGAAGGGTGTTTCAGGTCCTTGTATTACTTTATCATTTTTGGCTCTTTCAGTTTTTTTTCTCTCTTTAATTTCTAAAAACTATCCCCTGCCATCAGATCTGCAGCGATAGGATGAGGGGTAATGGCTTTAAATTGAAAGATTTAAGTTGGGAGATTTAGATTAGATTTTAGGAAGAAATTCTTTCCTGTGCCGGTGGTGAGACACTGGAACGGGTTTCCCAGAGAAGCTGTGGCTGCCCCATCCTTGGAGGGGTTCAAGGCCAGGCTGGATGGGGCTTGGAGCAACCTGGTCTGGTGGGAGGTGCCCCTGCCCAGGGCAGGGGGTTGGAACTCAGTGGTCTTTAATGTCCCTTCCAACCTGAACTGTTCTAAGATTCTATGACGGTCTCTGGTAACTTGTTTCACAATCTGTGGTGGACTCTCATAAAAGTTTGGTGGTGGTCATCATGAGGCTGTACCTTATCCTCTTTTCTCTTTCTGAAGCTTTGTCTGCCCATTAAAGCAAAGACTCTGATGGTGTGAGGACCAGTCCTTTGTCCCTTGCTGCTCACTGGCTGCCTGATCACCGAGAGCTCTGAAGTGTAGACTTTCATTCCACTGAAATCTATTTTCTGGGACTGTGACATTTTCTCCTTGGAGGGAAGTGCTGCGTAGCCAAGTTTATTTTTATTTATGTAATCTACCAATTTGAAATATAAGAGTAGTCTAGCGCTTACTTCAGCTGACACACTTTATAAAAGTAGGGTGCAGTTGAGATAAGTTAGTGGGAAGTCGTATTTGAGATTTCTCAGTCTTGTCTCCTTTGAAGTGTCTTAGTGTCTTTCCTTTATTCTAGCTGTAAGGTTTCTGAATAACTTATCGCAGGGACCCAGTGGAAAAATTTGGTTATTAAAGGAGGTAAAGATTACAGATGAAGTAGTAAGTACCACAACTATGATATATGGCAAGAAAAATGACAGTAAAGCCTGTTTTTTTACTTCAGCTGTTCGTTTCTATGAGGTATGTTGCATATATGCAGGACAGGTAACACGGTTTCTCTCTTGTGAAACCTGACAAACAAAGTAAGTGGTTATTTCTCAGGATTATTTCTGACCTGATTCTTCCTTGAGTTTCACAGAAGTTGGGTTTATGCTCCTGGGATTTGCACACCTGGGCTTTCTGCAGGTGCTCGGGGCTAAATTACAGGCCAGCTGTCTATGCCAGCCCATCGAATGTTTAAAGCTGCTTTTTATTCAAATGCGGTGACTGTGGGGATATCTGTTAGAAATCATCCGTCACGTTGTTGTCTTTGAGAACTGTTAATCTGCTACATGGGGATCTCATTAGCTGAGGAGTAGCCCTTGGCGGTCTGTCAGGTGCTTTGAATCAAGTTTTCTTTCGCTGACACTTTTCTGAGTGTTTGCCTGTTTCTGAATCTGCTTAATACTTGGATCTTCCCCTATATTCTTTCATCAGCATTCCACATAAGAAGTTTAAAGGAATTTCTCCAGCACCGTCTGGTCCTTCCTTAGCTTTAATTGCTTTTATTTGAGGTCCCAGGGCTTGTGTAGATGCCTTCGAGGTATTCTCCTCCATATTTTCTTTGACAGACAGAAAATCAAGGGTGTTTTAATTAATACGGATCCTGTTCTGACCTCTCGTTTCCCGTTGTAGGCGTCCTTATTATTTTTCGTATTGTCTTTTGCCTGTTTCCCAGTTCTTTGATATTTCTCCAGGAAGATGGGAAGTGTAGACGGTGCAGATAATTGCATCCAGTGCTGCCTTTGTGACATCTCCAGCACTCGGTGTGCTACCGTAATGGTCCCATTGGATTTGAATTTCATCTCGTGCTACATCACAGGCCCCTTGCTCCTTTGCTGTTTCCTGCTGAGTGGGTGGTTTCAGATTCCTGTGTATTATTGTCACAGGTCGTTTCTTTGATCGGTGCCTTTGCAGCTTCTGCCTTTGAGCTGCTGGAAAGGATGTTACTACATTTTTATACAGTCTCCCCATTTATTCCCTGTCTGATAGTGCTGACTAATCCTCCTAAAAGTCTGCTTTCTAATCCATGTATGTTATCAGCTGAAATGAATGAATAGAGGATTTTCTGTTTACATAATACCAAAACTGGTCAAAACTTTCAGTCTCTCAGATTTGCCTCCCAAAAGCTTCCTGTACAATCTTTCTAACAAAAATGATGGTACACATGGCTGTTTGTTGGGTGTTTGTCTTTGTGTAACCGTTTACCACACCCACCAATACACACACATGGGAATTTACCTTCATTTAAAAATGCAGTTTGCAATATCTTTGTGTTACAAATATGAGGCCAAGTGTTTTCACTTCTTGTGTAAGTATCAACACTCGGGAGTGAATAATTACCAAAAGCAAAAATTTACAGGAACTCAAAGCTGACACTATTTCATAATATTTGGTGGGCTTGGGATAAATAGCTTTGTCAATAGACAAGCCAAGAGAAATGTCTTCTAATTGAGGGCCTCAGTGCAGGGAAGGCTCTCCCCGACTCCAGTCCCTCACTCTTGATGTCAATGTTCTATATTTTGCAAATAGGTATTTTCAGCTGGTACAGCCTGTAATAATCACTTTGGGTTTTATTTCTGTTCCTGTCTCCTGGCATTAGGTGGAGTGGATTTCTCCTTTGTGCCATTGCAATGCTCCTTGTGATATTTCCCATGTTTACCTTTCCAAAAAAGCTCCCTCCTCGACATAAAAAAAAGAAAAAGAAAAAGAAGATGAACTCTGATGATGTTTCAAGTGATGACGAAGTCATGAAAGAGAAAACAAATAGCAAAATGCAAGCAGACAGTGCGGTTCCTGCCTCTATGGGATTTGGAAAGAATGTTAAAGGTGAAGTTTGTTTTTAATTTTTAAATGCTGTAAATTTTGTGCACAGGATTTGCACAGGATTTTTTGCACAGGATTGTATGAGTTTAATTGAAGGCAGAGTTTTGACATTCAGTATTTAACACTAGTTTTGCTATTGAGATTTTAATAGATGGTCATACTCTAAAATTGCAAAATACAGTGATGAGTGTAAGATCCGTTTACTTAAACTGTTGAAGTGTTTAATGTGCACCTGTAACAAACAAGTAGCTTATTTCCTGTAGTTATAAGACCTCTGATATCAGGCGTATTTGTGCACCTTGCAGTTTGTAACTGTTATACTTTCTTCAAGTTGTCCTTCATAGAATAAAGTGCTCTTGCAAAATATATGTGAAGCAAGTAAACAGAATCCTAGTATGTGGGTTCAATTACATTCATGTGTTTGGCTAAGTTAATTGAGAAAAATTGTTTGTTTCATATGCTAGCTATTTTGTGCTGCAAGCTGTTTGTTTTCAGAAGGAAAGGAAGGAAGAAGGAAACCTGTGCTAATTTTGAAACAAGAAGAGGTCAAAAGATTGATAAGTAATAGAGATTTTTATTTTATTCAAGAAGCAAACCATTAATGTGAAACCTAACAGTAAGTGGTAATCATTGATAAAATGCTGGGGAAAGAAGGGCAGTGTTGTTAAAAATTAATTTATGTGAATGAAATCTATACATTTGGAGTTGACAGTAAAGGCTTGACAGCGTTAAAATATTGAATAGTATAGGACAAGAATGAATGTGCCTTAGTGCTGTTGTGTTGCTGATGCTGTTGTGTCCTTCTTGGATTCCATGATACAAATGCTGGTTGTGCTGTTTTGTGGTTGCCTGATGAATGCAACGGGAGTAGGAGAAACCATGAAATGTCATTTGCACTATTAGATGTAATTCGAACTTAAAACTTTGTTTGTTGACGTGAACATGTTACATTGGCTATCAGCCCCGGTTATAATTACTGGTAGATTTTTTACTGACACATTTATGATTACTATCACTCTTTATATTGAGTACGCAAGGCTTAGCAAAACCAGTGTGCTGGTTTTAGACTAAAACCAGTGTAATTCTCAGTGGTGTTTGCCCACATGCATATTGATTTGCTCTACACTGCATTTACATCTGTACTCTCAGGCTACCTAAAGTTACTCTTTAAGTGAAGAAAAAACAGAAGACCAGGATTTGCTTGTGATGATTTTTATTAGCAAAGAGCAAGCAAGGTAAACCTGCAATATCAGATCTTTCAGAACCATGTTCTCCCTTTGCAAAATAGCTCAGAAAGCAGTGGAGAAGCAAGAAAAAGCATTCTGTCTACTTCCTTCTTTGAAGGCTCTCTATTCCCTGTATTCGTGAGTCCCCCTACATGATCTATAAAGTTAGTTGTGGGGTTTTTGGCAAAAAGGAGCTCAGGGCTGCTCCTTTCGGGGTTTTCTCACTGACTTTGGGAAGTGGGAAAGGGAAGTTCAGTCTTGCTGGGCTTCTTCCTAATCCTTCCAGGCAATGCCACAGCAGAGGGGCTGCTTCATCCCGTAGGTGTGCCTGGAAAAGATACAGATATTCAGACAAACTCCACAGCTGGATGAGTTTGCTAATGATGGTTCTCTGTTTCTGTACATAATTTCACCTTCCAGGTCATGTTGTGTCACTAGAGGCATGGCAGACACACAAGTATACTTTTAGGAGAATGTTTTCTAGTACTTTTTCTTTCACAGAAATAAAAACTACTGTATATCTTATTTTACCATGTATTTTTAAAATATATATCTGCCTAAATGTGTACCATGCCTTCTACAAAACCCTATATAAATATATTAGTGGAGCTGTCAAATTAGAGCTTCTCATAATCAAAACTTTTCATTTCCTGTAGAAGAGAACCTTCACCGTGTGGAGCAGTGAAAGGCAGCATTGTATTCCACGTGTCAGAGAGATACCAAGTGAGCTGAGATAATGCAGGGAAAAAAAGTATTTTGCTATAAGCTGATAATAGCTTTCCCATTAGGTGTCATTTACCCGAGCAAAGAGGGCCTGCAGCAGGAATGCACTATCATTTAATTATTTTTCAAGTTTAAGTGAGCTTTATGGAATGAGATCATGCCTGAAGCTTCTCAGTTGAGGTAATTTCGTTTATAATGGGAAGGAAAAAAGGATCGCATGCGTCTAAGTCATTTAGCGTTGCTTCTTCTGAGATGCAACGTACATTTTATACTTCCCATTGAATTTTAGGGCTTCGTCTTTTTATAGCACGATGGGCAGAAACTCCACTTAGACAGTAGCTGGGAGACTTGATGATTTAGTAGGTCATGTCTTCTGTTCTGTACTAATAAATATCAGTGATGTTGTAGTCTGCCATGACAGGGGTCAGTGCCATTAAATCTGTAAAATCCCTACAGCTTTGGTAAGGAAAGTCTCATGGAAGAAGCTGTTTGTTTCGATCTTCTGATATGGTGGTGTTTAATCTGGGAAGCGTGGAAAAATTATTCTTGTCCTGCTGTATCTTGTCCTAATTTAACGGAAGTTAGTTCTCTAGGTGAGTGAAAAGGAATTGGAAAGGTATGATGAGAGCAGGACGGGGTCTTTATTCCTGCAGTGGCTGCCAATATAAGCTGAAGAAATAAACCAGAACTGGCTCCAGTTGCAAACCTCCAACTTCAGTGACCTGAGCTTTATTTTGGCCCATGGTGGAGCTGGGATCAGATAAAAATACAGATACATGTCCTTGCGATTCTTCATGTTTCGAGATGCAGGGGCTTGAAATTCAGTCTTTTCCTGTTTGCGTTGCAAGTAAAGAAAGTGAGAGGGAGATTACTTCTTATGCAGGTATCAAAAGTATTAAATAAAACATTAAATAGGTCACAGGAGGAAGACAATTGGATGCAGTTTGTTAGGAGAAATAGAGCTAGTGTAGATACCATGAGCTAGAGGAGATTTATGATGAAGAAGCGGCGGTTCAATCCCATACATGCAGATAAATCACGAAGCTGAGCAGACAAAACCACTGTTTTCATTTATTACATGGATATCCTTAGGGTTTTGTGCCATGGAAATTGTATCTGCAGCCCCTTTACTTACCACTATAATGAAACTTACTGTGCAATTGGATAAAGGAGCAGTATAAAGAAAACCAATGTACATATTACCTAAAATGTGCTGATCTAATCTGAAGGGTGTTAATTACTTGTATTTTGTAGTCTTCGGTTTTCTTTTTAACATTTTGAGTTTTGTCCCTGTGTACAGCCCTTTCCTTAAATGTGGAATATTCCTGTCTGCCTTTTCACATCTACCAGCTGTCCTATGCCCTTCCCAGTCAGTCCCTGCTGGGGATGGAGACAGAATAATAGCGCTTTTCAGGGCACCAGCAAAGGTAGAAGGAACTCCTGAGGGGCTCGTGGCTGCAGGGTAAGTCCATGGAAGAGCTTCCCCATCACAGGAGCTGGACGGGAGTTTTGGCAGTACCCGGAGATGAGTTGGCGGGGATCGGAAGAGGAGGAGGAGGAGACAGTGATCTGCGAGAGCTGTAAATGTCAGGGAGTTCAGCAGAGCGTGGGCTGGAGATCCTGCTGGGCCACTGACCTTGAGCGAGTCGCCTTCCCCCCCTCGCCCTTTCTTAGGCCATCTTGAGGAGCTCAAAATAGAAGGGGTTGGCACGGCTCCGTGCAGCGATGAGCAGCGTTAGCTGGAGCCACGAGGACCTGCTCTAAATCAAGTTAAGGGAAGTAATGATCAGATCAAACTCACTCCCAACCTCCCTGCTCTCGGTGGGATATTAAGGGCTGTTCAATGGTCTGGCCACCACCCAGGTAGTTAAGGCATGTCCTGAAAATGCTTGAGGAATCGAGCTTAATTACATTGTTTAAATGGTATGTGAGTAGACAATGAAGTGAAATACATGACAAAATATTATTTTAGAATTTAGTGATTAGCTCCATGCAGAATATATTTGAAGTAGTCGTGTGTGACTGAAAATGCTCGTTTCCATTCTGATAAACAAACCAGAATCACAGAATGCTGTGGGGTTGGAAGGGACCTCTGGAAATCATCCAGTCCAACCCCCTGCCAGAGCAGGGTCACCCAGAGCAGGTCCCACAGGAACGTGTCCAGGCGGGTTTGAATGTCTCCAGAGGAGGAGACTCCACCACCTCTCTGGGCAGCCTCTGCCAGGGCTCTGCCACCCTCACAGGAAAGAAGTTCCTCCTCATGTTTAGGTGGAACTTCTTATGTTCCTGTTTGTGCCCATTTCCTTTTGTCCTGTCACTGGGCACCACTGGAATTCTCTCTCAAATCTCAGCTCTGTCTTTGTGCTGCCCGAGAGCAGAAGCTGCCCCCGGGATCTTGGTGTGGAGACAGCCTCCTTCAAAGCTGCAGACACAGGTAGTGCTGACCAGACGTGGAGCACCAGCAGAAAGGAGGTCCTTTGGCTCATACCTGCATCACCCTTACAGGGGGTTTCGCTGATGGACTGCAAGGGGACAGTGCTGTAGACTGGGATGGTTTATTCCCCTGTTTGTATTCATTGCACCACCTTGGGCTAGAGCACAGGAACAGGGATAAAAGAAAATACATTAAATTATAAAAAAAAGGAGGTGAAGTCGGACTGATTTAAGATTTTATTGAAATTCCATTTACAGTGCTTTAAGAGTTCTGCTCAGAGCTGTATTTGTGAACATTTGTATTGCTTGCATATTTTTCTTATGCTTTTCCCTTACCATGGGTCAAGCAGTGGTCCAGCAGATGAGTGAGAGAAAATTAATACTGACTAGAGAAAAAATATTGTCAAAGACCATGAAAGGAAGAAAATTGTCAGTAGACTAGCAAACCAGTCAGCCAAGAGATGGTTTTTGAAGAGCTCTTCAAAATCAGAACCTGACAGGTTCAATAACGGCCTTGAAATCAAATCCTAGGCCTATGGCTATTACACAAAAATAATGTGACACTGAAGTGTTTTAAATGCATGATTGATTATGTAGTACAAAGGATCCTTAAAGTTTTTAGCGTTCTTGCTTTTTCCTAGAATTAGTGTGGTTGAAAGATATGAGATACTTATAGTGCCTTCTTATTGTAGGTTTTTTAATTTAGAAGTGTCATACAGATTCTGTCACACAGGATTTGACTATGATCATAGGCGGATATCAGGGAAAACCAAATTTCGAATATGTATTTTTATTTCTTTACTATATAGCAACTTTTCCTTGTATGCCAGACAGTTCTGATTTATAAGTCACAAAGAGCTTCCACCCTCAGCTGCTCCAGGTGGTGTGTATTAGTGCAGCATGCAGGAATTGTCTTTTATTTCTTGCCAAAAATTGCAGTAATCGGGAGAGCTTTTCCCTGAAGAATCCTTCACACGGGTGAAAGACAACTTGTGCTTCTTCCAAGACACTGAGTTTTATCTATTTATCAGTAGAAATCCAATTTGAAAATACTAATTAGTTTTGAAATTAATAATGACCTTTAGACTGAGTGCTGAGATTAGATGCAAGTAGGAGTCAACAGAAAGTACAGCGCTACATCTGAACACCAGAGCAAAACACTAATTAGCTCTGCAGTTCTTTACCTGATTAGTTCTTCAGTATCTTTAGATCCAAAATTCTAAACCACACATTTTCCTGAAGCTCATTTTTACCAGGAAGACCTAAACTTTACCATATATTATTATATTTGGACCAGGCCCTTTAAAATAATGGTTTTAGCAAAGATCTTGGACTCAGTCCTTAGCCAAGGACTTCCAGTTCATTTCTATGAAAAGCACTTAGTTCATCATCCTAATAAAATGATATTTTGCTCTATGATGTCCAGTCTTCCGAAAGTTACTCTCACTATTTTCTTCCACAATTTTTCAACCCAGGGGAGCAGCTGCCACCAAATAGAATCATAGAATGGTTTGGGTTGGAAGTGACCTTCAAGATCATCTGATTCCAACCCCCTTCCATGGGCAGGGACACCTCCCACCAGACCAGGTTGCTCCAAGCCCCATCCAGCCTGGCCTTGAACCCCTCCAGGGATGGGGCAGCCACAGCTTCTCTGGGCAACCTCTTCCAG
>VXAK01009517.1:68769-83064 GCA_013399435.1 Arenaria interpres
TCTCCCCAGAGCGGAGCAGAGGGGCAGAATCCCCCCCTGGCCCTGCTGGCCACGCTGCTGGGGATGCAGCCCAGGATACAGTTGACTTTCTGGGCTGCCAGCGCACATTGCTATCTCATGTTGAGCTTCTCATCCACTAACACCCCCAAGTCCTTCTCCCCAGGGCTGCTCTCAATCCAGCTCAGTTTCCAGCAGGACAGACCCTGGCACCCCTCTGTCTGGTTCCTGACTCCTTTCTCACAGCGGCAGCTGGAAAGTCATCACTGCTTGCTCCTGTTGCAGGGGAAGACGTACTCAATCCCACACTTTGTCCTGAGGGAAATCCTGCTACAGCTGCCCCTCTGTGTCCCTATGGCAGCCATTTTCTTAAATGACCCATGAAAGGCTTTGCAAATGTGGGTTAGAGCATCTTGGTTTCTTTTTGCATCTAAGCCCCCATCAGCTAATCCAACCCAATCGAAAAAACAGACACAAAGCCAAAGCTGGTGAAGTCTGAGGGCTGACATCTGATGATATTGGAGGTCTTTCATTTTTTTCCTCTCTCTTTCATTTCTCTTTGAACAATGAGGTGAATTTTGATCAGCTGTATTTTGAACATGAGGCATAATGTGCCAATAAATCCCGATACTGTTTTATCTTTGTACCTGCTCCTGTAATGTGGTTTCTGAAGGTGTACAGCTGCATTGCAGTTTCCATATATTCATGTTGATACTATATAGTCTCATAGTCCTGTTATCTTGTTTCTTTCTGTTCTTTTATTGAGAACAGTGCCACATTTTTTTTTAAAAGCTGTAGGTTATAAAATACATTAAGATTCAAATATATGAGTGCTTCTTAATATGATTTATTCATTACTTATTTCCACCAAGTTCTGTATTTAACATTTAATATGTTCTTCATCGAGGCAGCAAGAGAGCATTTGGCTATATTAAAATTATAAAACCTGTACTCGTAATGAATTCAGTATAAATTTTGACGACTGGCATAAGCTAAGACTGGGTGCAGTCAGACAACTTAGGTGCTAATTAGCAGCCTGACAAGTTTTGACATGACAAGAGTCTAAATTCTGTTTGCTTTTATATAGATAACCTACTGGAGTCGATGGAGCAAGTGAGACAGAATTTTGACGCGACAACTTTTAACATCAATAAAATTCTCACTCAGGAGTTCTTACTCAACATGTTGTATTTCTAACGGGCGCTCTTGTCATTGAATTCAATGGGCTTTGATTCAAGCAGCTTTCAGTTTCTGTGTGAAGTGAAAAGCAAATGAAAAAACCCAAGCCATGGTAGGTTAGATATAATAGTTGAACAGAAAATCTCATCTCAGTAGAAGTGCCAAGGAAAAAAAAAAAAAAGTTTAAAGTCACACCATTTAATCTGAAAAAATTAAGTCTTGAATAGAGTTGTCATTATCTTGTGATGATAATTTGGCATCGCTACAGGACTGAATTAAAAGTATTTAAATGTTTCTGTTAACTACAGTGCTGAGTGTCATGGGGTTTTGATATTTGATTTGAGGATAAATGCAACATCTATGAATACTTTTTCAATTTAAGTTAATGACGTGCTCTTGCTTTTAATTGTTTTTATCCCTTCTGAGAATATAAGCTGTATGTAAGGTATGTTGAGATTCATTGATACCGTCGACATTGTTTTCACTGAATTTCACTGAATTTCACTGAATTTTTTTGGAGTTGGAAGGGACCATAGAGATCATCTAGTCCAACTCCCCTGCCAAGGCAGGACTACCCAGAGCATGTCAGAGCATGCCAGTTTTGTCAGTATGCTGTCTGCACCTATTGTAAATACTTCTAAATCATGTAGAAAAATGTTTAATTAAAAATATTTTAGTTTCCTTTTCAAGGGAATAACACTATTATTCCAGCTTTCCAAGCGTGGTCCTTGAAGCAGAGAGTTACAGGAGGAGTATTTGATCCGTTTTCCTCCTGTGGAGTGCAAATTTCAAAATCAGACACCAGAATAATTCCAAAATCACATTTTATTGCAGGTTTTCTCTCCTTGATAGCGTTACGATGAAGACCCCGTTTCTTCAGACAGTTTTCTTAAAGCAGAGCTCAGATTGTGTGCCCTCTCCTTTTGCTCTTAGCAAACGTAGCCAGACATTAGCGAGCCATTATTGCCAGCCCATCGCAAAGAAAATCAATTTGTTTCAGTTTGCTTTTCTTTCTCGCTCATTATTTATAACATCCGTTTGTCATTTTTGTCATTTTATAGAGCTTCCAAGAGCAGCTGTCAGGATCTTGAGCAACATGACATTCCTTTTTGTGAGTTTGTCATACACAGCTGAGAGTGCCATTGTCACAGCTTTTATTACCTTCATTCCCAAGTTCATCGAGTCACAGTTTGGCATCCCAGCCTCCAATGCCAGCATCTACACTGGTAAGGCACTGCCACGGAGCGTAACGTTGAAAGAGTTGGTGTTCTTTGACTAGTGAAACGAATTGATGTTGGAATGAACCAAAAATGTGCTTGTCAGAACAGGTGGTTGGATCCAGCTTTGTGTGTTTGCTTAGATATTCAGGCTGTTCTTTCATGTTTGCTATATGTGTTTGGTAAAACGTGAATCCATTTATATTGTTAAAGGGCTGGGTTTTTTTACATAAGCCTAGACAGACATGTTAATGGTCTTCATGGAGGAAAAATGCAACAACAACAAGCTAGAAGACCCACAGCCATTACTGTGGACCTTGAGAGATCTTTTAAGGCTGCTCTTACTTTGCATGAATTTTACTTTGTCTTTGATCTTTAAAATATTATAATCTTTCATACTTCCACAGTGATGAGTTGTTTATCTGTCCCATCCTTCAGTTATCTCTCCTTTCCAGGCTGGTGGTTTTCTCCTTATTTACTTAGTAGCATTGAGTGCACAATGATCTAGTCTAGTCAGGAGAACGCCCCGAATCCTCTCCCACCTGCCTTTGCAGGGCTGAGGCCCCTCTTTTGCAGGTGAGGCACTTCATAGAATCGTGCTTTCGGTTAGAAGGGGCCTTAAAGATCATCTGGTTCCAATCCCCCTGCCCTGGGCAGGGACACCTCCCACCAGACCAGGTTGCTCCAAGCCCCATCCAGCCTGGCCTTGAACCCCTCCAGGGATGGGGCAGCCACAGCTTCTCTGGGCAACCTGTCCCGATGTCTCACCACTCCCACAGCAAAGAATTTCTTCCTGAGATCTCATCTTAATCTCCCCTCTTTCAGTTTAAAACCCTTCCCCCTCATCCTATGGCTCCCCTCCCTGATCACGAGTCCCTCCCCATCTCTCCTGGAGCCCCTTTAAGGACTAGAAGGGGCTCTAAGGTCTCCCCGGAGCCTTCTCTTCTCCAGGCTGAACACCCCCAACTCTCTCAGCCTCGTAGGAGAGGTGGTCCAGCCTTCTGAGCATCTTCGTGACCCTGCTTCCCCTGCTGCTGCAACAAAGTGCAGCCAAGTCCAACTTCTAACAGAGCTACTAACCACAAAATTTCGAGTTTCATACTGCTCTACAGGAGGGAGGGATGGAAACTTGCCCAGGGAAAGGGGACAGAATGTGGTGCAGAATTGGGGCTCATGTCATGCAGATAATCCTTCTCTCCTAGTTGCTTCAAAGCCACTTATCTTCATAAGCATCTTTGACTTCTTCATAGTGCTTCCCATATGAAATAGCTGGAAATTGCTAGGCCAGTTAGTTCTTTGCTCCCTTATACTTCTAGACATTGCAGCTGAGAAGGAGTGATGGAGTGGAGAGTGAGTTGTGAGAACAGGGCTGAAGTATGGGGTGCAGCTGCCTGGGGGCATCAGCCAAGGAAAAGACAAAAAGTAGTAGAAGAAAGAGAGAGAAAGACACAGACACCTCACATGAGAATCATTTGTCACCTGCAGTGGCTGGAAGAAAAGCGAGGAGTCTTTCTAGGATGCAGGGGGGAAATATCAGAGAAGCACCATATGGTAACTTCTGTTTGAGAGCTTGCTGAAGAAAATCTCATCCGATTTTCTTCAGGGCATGAAATCCCTGCGTTCTGTATGTGAGGAAGAAACTTTGATTGATGGGGCCATGATTCCATCTGAAGCTTTGGGTAGCTACACACGCATAGGAGTTTTGCTGTAATGAGTCTTGATGGGATTGCTTCTCCATAACTCGCTTCGTTCTCAGGACAAATCAGAAACATTCTTGCCAGACAAGACATTCAACAGCCAGTATGTTAAAAGAGGAAAAAATGACATGACCCTATCCAGGGTGTGAAGCTATGAACTTTGTTATAAATTGCTTGATAAAGACTATTATAATGAAGCAGAAGAAGATGAAATAGCTGGATGTGCAACACGGACAAGTGAGCACTGCAACCCCAAATTCTCAACTTAACATTAAAGTCAGCAGTTGTTATTAATTGTATTAATTCTTTTTGTAGGATTAATGGGAAAAGGAAACTTGGAGATTCAGTATTAGACTGTTACAGGCTAATCTAATAAAAGACATGTCCAGTTTACAGGCTTTTGGTTAGCAAAGGGAGGAGTTGCATGTTATTTATATTACTACATCTATAATCCATATGGACATTGCCAGCTGAGTACATGTGCTTACTGAATCTCTTTATGTTGCTGATGTCAATTTTTTATTGGTCATTTTCCGTCTCAATTCATAAGCAGGAATTCTTTAATTAAGTCTCAATTTGTTTCTGTTTTTAAACAAACCTGGCATTAATCTTCAGTAAAAATGCCGTGTGCCAAACTTCACGTCTTGCACTTGTGCCTCTTGCACTGCAGCCTTGTCTGGTTTGGAGTTTTGTGTTCTGTGTGCAGGGCGGGTGGCAATCAGCCTCCAGGCTTTCTCAAGTCCAAAAAAAAAACAACCCACCAAAAAAACCTTTGACTTTTGGTTACAGGTAGATCTTAGACAAATCCAGGTTAAAATTTCAGGTCCTTTGCTAGTGGATTTACTTATGAAAAAGAGAGTTACGATTCAAATAATTTGTAGTTGGAAGAACTGCCCACTATATGTTATAAAGTACTGCTCTGTTACCTTCTGCTAAAATGGTTATGAACGCATTCCATCTACCTTTAGTTCTAGACAAGATGTAACATGTATCTCAGAATTGGTTTGAAGATCCCCATGATATTCCCTTTGGAGGTGTAGCCGGCTTAGCAGATATTGCAGTTTTCTGTTCCCTGGACCATTAGTAGCTGTTAAGATCATCTTTTGCTGCGGTGGAAAGCCTCAAGTGCTGCAGAATCCTGACAACAGCGAAAAGGACAAAGCCTGAAAATTGCTGACGGAAAGCTGATATTGCCTGGGAACGCTGTAGCCAGGGGTGTGTTTGGCACAGGCACAATTCCCGTAAGCCAAACTGTCATAAAATGAAGGAGAGCGCCACGCAACAGCTCAGTATCAGATCTTAAGCTTTATTCCTCTAAATGCCTTTGAAAAAGCAGAGTGCGTGTCCTGATTAGATGTACACGCTTTGCTTTGCCCTGGAAGCCCATCTGGGAGTGCCCTGTGGTGGCTGCGTTTCTCTGACAGAGCATCACTTCTGATCTCGTGTCCCCTGCAGAAAGAGAGGGGCAGAAGGATGAGGAGTTTGCACTCAGGGTGAAAGAAACCTGTCAGGCTTCCTCGCACGTCAGAGGGAGTGAGCTCTTCTCTCTGCTGCCTTCACCAGAAACAGTGAAATCTGCTCCTGCTCTTCCAGTTTCTCCCAGAGAGAGTTTTTCCATCCCCAGCTCCACTTTGCGTGGAGGAGTTTGTCTCTATACTTCATCTTGGTAGGCTTTTCTTTACTTTTGCATCCTCCTAAATGAGAGCATGCCTTGGAGAGAAATTTGCTCATGTTCTTCTCCTCATTTTTACTGTTCTGATCTTCATGGTTTGGCAGAGGACGGAAGAAAAGGGCAGCGTGATAGGACTCACTGATGGAAGAACCTCCAGAATATTTACATGCTCAGTTCTGACAACGTACTAGACACAGACACACAGATTCTCAGTTCTAGTGAGAGGCTTTTTCACTATCTGTGCCCTCAAGAGGATAAGAAAGAAAAGGTAAATTCAGATCCAAAAGAGGCTAAGAACTCAAAGCTAAGCTATAAGGTGGAAGGAAGAAGAATAAAATAGTGAAGTTAATTTATCATCAGTAAACCCTAACCTTGGGCTAGATCCTTAGTTTATAGAACTGATGTAGCCATGGATTTGGTCCATGGAATTTGGTTCACCTGACAGGGGTCTTTTAGAAGGCTTTGCAAGTGATCCCAGTCTGCCTTCATTGTTGATGTGGGTTTCTCTGACACAGATTTTGGAGAGCAGGGCATGCCTGGTAGACTCAGATGGCTGGCATTTTCACCCAGAGAGAACATTTTCAGCGCAAGTGAAAGGATTTGCATTATTTCTTTCCTCTTGTTCTTATTCAGTCATTGAAAGTGAGAGATATAACAGCTCGAGAGAGATAACAGCTTTGAACTTTGTGAAAATCATTTAATTCCCCTAGGACTTCTACATTTAAATTCTGTTCTTCTGAGAAAGACTGGTTTTGAGTCTGTGAAGGGTTATTATTAAGAATCTTCCTCTTGAAATGACATTTTATTTTATAATGCCATTGGTGATGGCAGTATAATTGAGATGGCAACTATTTTTACCTCTTATTTTTACTTTCACAATCTCAAATTTTTGAGAAATTTAATGTCCCCTTCACCTTTAGACAAATTGGCAGAGAATAAAGATGCTTTGCACTAATATTAAAGAAGTTTGCAAGTGATAGTCTTACTGGCTTCTTTAAAAAGGAGACTAACATCTTTAAGATGCCAAAAGTTGTTCAAATTCCATATTTATGTGGAACGCATCTTTATAAACAAAGACTTTATTTAAAGACCTTCTCACATGTCAGTGAGAGGCAAAAGCCAAGGGAAGCTACCAAGTGCAAGGCATTCACTGACAGCACCACCTCGGGCCCTGGGAGGTGAGAACACCCCGGTGACATGTTGCTGAACTGCCACTGCAGAGCGACATGTCTTTTGTGTCTTAAATTTATCCTAATACTAGTTCTAGTATCTTAATTTCTTCCATCGTGTTTAATCAGTTTGCACTCCACATGGCTGTGAATGGGGCTGCCCATGGAGGAAAGTGCTATTCAACTTGGGTAAAGTTCCCAAAAAAGGCAGAATTTGCAGCCAGGCTTGCGTGTGCGCTCGCAAGAGGGAAGGCTTCTGGGGTCCTGCCTGAGGTTGGCACTTGGGCTTCACTGGAATTAATCATGAGAGTAGGAAGAAAAGGTTTCGGTCCAAATCTGGATTTCTTCAAATTTTCAGTAGTCGAACTGGAGCGATGTGTATCCCTTCTCCCCATTCTAAAATAAATACAAAGCAATGTTTCTGCTTCTAAGCACAATAGTTCTCTTATAGCGCTTTGGCTGCTGGTAATATCATAAGGAGGCTTTTATTAATTCTTTGACAACACTCCAGAGGTTTGAAAAGTCTGACTCAGTTTGCTAGCAGAAAATCACACAATGGAGATCTTAGTGCGGCATTTGTAGTCATCTAGTTAGGGAATGAAACCAATATTTATGTTTTATACAATTCCCGTAGGTCCTGTTTTAACGTTGCTCAATTTCTTCCCCGGCAGGTGTGATTATTGTACCCAGTGCTGGTGTTGGTATTGTCCTGGGTGGCTACATTATAAAAAAATTGAAACTCGGTGCGAGAGAGTCTGCAAAGTTGGCCATGATCTGCAGCGGGGTGTCTCTGCTCTGCTTTTCAACTCTCTTCATTGTTGGATGTGAAAGCATTAATCTAGGGGGAATAAATATACCGTACACGACCGGGTAAGTATCTTGGAATCATCTGTAGCAAAACCAGCTTTTTTTCCCAGTAATCCTGATAAAGAAATGTAAAAAAATGCTGGTGGCTGATGTATGGAAGAAACCACAAGTTCAAATGAGAATTCGGTAAGTATTGTGTTATAAACACACAGTGTTACTTTGTGTGGCCCTTTGGTTTTACATTCAGTTTATAACGAAGCTGACATAACAACACACGTTTTTGAGGGATGGGATAACGCATTAGAGTGGAATACAGTGATTTTTACAGGAAAATAAGAACGGTATCCTCGGTAGATTGCTCAGAGTTCAGCTGGTGTTTCGACATGTTTTCTGCTCATTAAAATTGTGAAAATACTAAAGGGATTATAAAGATTATTTCTGAAGAGGTTTGTTTGTTATCACCATAATACTGTCTCAGGTCTCCAGTCCCTATTTGAGAGGAATTACTTCAGCACATGCTGTCAACATCAGTGGGGTGTGCTGCTTCTGAACCCCTTACTAGCTTTATGAATGCCCTCCAGGGCTTGCTGGATTGTCATCAAGATAGGGGGGAGATCAAAAACCTTAAAGCTATATTGAGAATGAAAAAAACTGTCACAAAAAAGAAGGTGTGGGTGCAGGAAGGTATTGGGAGCGAGGGATTTAGACTGAGACATTAAGAAATGCATGGAAGAGCATTTTTTTTTTTTCAAAACGAGGGATATTTGGAAGGAAGACAGTGTGGTAAAAGTTGTGAGAAGGTGTTTCACTGGAAGGTAATTCCTTAGAAGCCTGATCATGAGCTTTTATTTTCTTTCTTATTTTGAGGTTTGGAAGACAGTGTAGAAAAAGCAGGAAAAGAGATGATCAAACGGGGGCAAAAAATACCCCCTACAGTGGGACAGTGAGCAAGCCAAGTGAAAAACAAAAGAGGAAAAAATGGAAAGCAAGGGAGGAAGAAAATAGGCTCTGTTTACACAGGGAATATTTTGCATTGCGTGTTGCTGGGTGTAACTACATTGCTGTCAAACCCTAAGCCCAGAGAAAGGAGAACCAGTGATTGAAGGTCATGAGCTGCTGGAAAGCTGTTTTGCTGCTTTGTGTTCTTAATGCCCAGAGTTAAAGCTTGGTGCTGGGGGGCTGACTGTAGAGGGGAGCAGCACCGTGAGAGATCCTCGTCTGAGCAGAGTGGGCTGAAGGAGGAGAGGACGGGGGTGGGAACGGGGGTGGAGCGCTGTGATTGTCCACCCTCTGTTGATGTTTGTGACAGCCTGGGGGTGTAGATGAAGAAATGAAAATTTTTAGCAATGAAAACGTAAATCTCATAGAGCAATTAACTGAACTGTGTGGCAGGTCAGAATGTCTCTGCCTGGCTAATGAGAAGGCTGTAGTTTCTGTTTGTGAAAAAGTGCTATTTAATTTAAATCTATTTCTGAATTGAAGACAGGGCAAACTATTGCTACGTAACACTTTTGAGCAACCTGTTCTAGTGGAGGTGTCCCTGCCCATGGCAGGGGGTTGGAACTTCATGATCTCTAAGGTCCCTTCCAACCCAAACCATTCTATGATTCTGTGATTCTATGAACATGTAACCTTCACACTGGAATTGTAAGAGTATCTGACTTTTTTATTTTTACAGTAAGCAACACCATTTGCAGTAAATACATAGCACGGATTGAAATAGGCATCTATTCACAGCTGTTCTGAAAGTCTGTGATAGCATTACTTTTTTACCACCTTCATCTAATTATTCTCATTGAGAAAAGAGGTGAGAGATGGCAATGGCAAAATTCTTGAAAGTGTTGAGGTTTATCAACTCTTTGAGATCAGTATAAAAGCCAGTATGTTCAGACTGTAACGCTATCAGAAATTGAGAATTACCAGCATGGTATAACACATGGTTCAGGAGTTTGAAGTCCCATGATTTTTTTTAATGCAGAGATTTATTATCAGAATGATAATAAAGAAACGCTACTACACTTAAATTCATCTTGAATACCTGACATGATAAACACTGTCTTAATCCTCATGGTCAGTCATTTGGTAGCTTCAGATCCTTTACCTGGTAGGCAACTCTTTAACTCAGACGTTGAAGGATGCTGTTGTACATGTAACATGTACATGCTTTCATTTTGAGGTTTAATAAAGCACATACTTTATTCTCTAGTTCCAATGCAGCGTGGCCTTATGGACATCAAAGCCAGTCCAACAGGCTGGGTGGGATAGGAGGAGCATAAATGGTTCAGAGTAAATGCCTTGCATGATGCTCTACCTTAGCGTGGCTATGCCGGCTCTGAACTACCTGCCCTGGCAGCAGCCCAGAGATCTCAGCTGCTTTGGGCAGCGTAGACATCCTGTGCAGAAGACTCTTCTCTGGACAAATATGCTCAGTTCTACTGTTCTTTTCTTTTACATTTAAAAAGTAGGGTTGGTTTGTTTTTTTTTTTTTCCCTGTGATGAACTGAGCCATAAATGAGTACAAAGGAGAAGGATAAGCTGGGTTTGAGTTAACATAGAAGTATGTGCATACCAGCACTCAGCAAAGTAGGCAATGATATTTCGTAATTCAGCATGTTTCATAACTCAGTGTTTTTCTAACTGTACCAGCTGTGAGGAAGTGGATGGGACCTGGAGGCATGCACAGATTAGAATACATTTGCAAGGATTTTCTGCTGGTTTATGTTGGGCATAAGCAGTTTTGCTGTTGTTGTATGTTATCAGCAGTTCTGATATCAAGGAGGTCAAGGACACCTCTGTATTACACATCTCAGCATTTTGGAACCTGTTGTTCCGTGCCCCAGCCTTGTCTCTGAAGGCACATTTGATATTTGAACTCGGTGTAAGGAGCCTTATGTCAACCCGCAATATGGCATCCCTTCTCTTGCACCATAGAATCAAAAAATGGTTTGGGTTGGAAGAGACCTTAAAAATCATCCAGTTCCAACCCCCTGCCCTGGGCAGACACACCTCCCACCAGACCAGGCTGCTCCAAGCCCCATCCAGCCTGGCCTTGAACCCCTCCAGGGATGGGGCAGCCACAGCTTCTCTGGGCAACCTGTTCCAGTGCCTCACCACCCTCACAGCAAAGAATTTCTTCCTGAGATCTCATCTCAATCTCCTCTCTTTCACTTTAAAACTGTTCCCCCTCGTCCTATGATTCCCCTCCCTGATCAAGAGTCCCTCCCCATGCTTCCTGGAGCCACTTTAAGGACTGGAAGGGGCTCTCAGGCCTTCCCGGAGCCTTCTCTTCTCCAAGCTGAATGGGAAGTCCTGTATCAGTGAATTGTCTCCTTGTCCAGACAGCTTTTGAAGATCTCCAAGGATGGAGACTCCACAGCCTCTCTGGGCAACCTGTGCCAGTGCTTGGTCACCCTCACAGTTTCCTGCTGTTCAGAGGGAACCTCCAGTGTTTCAGTTTGTACCCATTGCCTCTGGGCCTGTCACTGGGCACCACTGGCTCTGTCCTCTTTGCACCTTCCCTTTGGGTGTTTATAGACATTGATGAGATCCCCCTGAGCCTTCTCTTCTCCAGGCTGGACAGTCCCAGGTCTCTCAGCCTTTCCCCACAGAAGAAATGCTCCAGTCCCTTCAGCACCTTAGTTGCCCTTTGCTGGACCCTCTCCAGTATATCCATGCCTCTCTTGCGCTGGAGAGTCCAGAACTGGACCCAGTACTCCAGGTGTGGCCTCACCAGTGCTGAAAAATGGGGAAATAGCAGAGATCAGCTGCTTTGGTTGTTTGTAGATCTGTCTTTTCCATGTTTTTTGGTGTAAGGCAACTGAAACAGGCTCCATGGGGAACTTACTCATAGTGACAGATTCCTGGATTAGTTCCGTTCCATCTCTCACATTTCTGGTATGTAATGAATCAAACCAGACCCTTTTTGGTTGCTTTCTCTTGTTTCGGGGCAATTAAGGTTTAGTTAAAGCATGCAGTTGACTTACTGAGGCACTTCACATAAAAAAAAATATTCAATTCTTCCTCTTGAACCACCAGTTTGGGTTTCTGTTATTCTTCTATCTTTTTCAGTCCAATCAGCCAGCTGGATCCCTTAACTTGAAAGCAGTGACTAATTGGGTCAGAACAATAACAACAAAGAAGGAATCCAGCTCACACAGTCAGAGGGTCCCTTGTTTGACAGCTACACAAAAATTGCATCATTGCTGCCATTCCAGCTGCTTGCCAACAAGGAGAATGCAGATCTCTGCCATCCAGAAGGCCCTTCAGTACCAAACCAAAAAATATTGCTATTAAGATAGTCTTTTTTATCATATAGCCCAATATTAAGATTATAGAAATTATGTGGTGAGGTGTTATCTCCTTTCCTTTGTATTTCCTTGGTCCCGTAGGTTACTACAGCAATCTAAGTAAATATTGATAAAACCATGTGCAAACCAATTCTTTGTTTAGATGTTACCAAAATATAGTCAAGCACTGCTTTTTTTTTTTTTTTTTTAAAAAGCTACATTTCATTTAGATTCCTTATGGAAAGAGGGACAAACTTTTTTTTTCCAATATGTGTGCATTGACTGCCAACACAATGAGGTTTCAGTCCAAGCCTGGGTATCTGACATAACAGGTAACACAGCTCTAGAAACTCCAGGCAATAAATCATGCCTTATACTTTCCCTTTTCATATTTTATTCCTACACCACAACCCTTCCACGGAGTAATAGTTGGAGAGGAGAACAGGATGTAGAAAAAACACGTTAGGAACTAGTCCCTTTTATCCTGAGTCACATCTAATGAAGGTCTCTTCTTCACTAGCATTACTGGCATCGTGTCATGAAGACAGAGAACAGCCTCCCTGAGAAGGGAACAAATGCAATTTGTCAGATGGGGTTCTGGGTTTTGTCCCAGCACACGTGTTTAGCAAACTTGTGGTTGAATCTCACTAATGAAAGGAGCGGTGTCGTTGTTGGTGATGGAAGGAACAGTTCAGGGAAGGCTGTCGCTTGGGGCTGCTTTCTCTGAGGGTGCTCGTGCCCCGCGGGTGTCCTTCAGGATTCAGGGATCAGTGCTCTGTTTTGCTCTGTGGAGAGTAGGTGGCCTCCCAGAAGGTGGGGGATTAGTAGAGTACTTTGCTTCAGTTTATTGCTGGAAAAATACATACCTTCAAAAAAAAAGGGTGCCCTCCTGGAGAAGTGTTCATAGAAATCTGTTATAATATCATAGAATCATAGACTGGTTTGGGTTGGAAGGGACCTTAAAGATCATCCAGTTCCAACCCCCTGCCCTGGGCAGGGACACCTCCCACCAGACCAGGTTGCTCCAAGCCCCATCCAGCCTGGCCTTGAACCCCTCCAGGGATGGGGCAGCCACAGCTTCTCTGGGCAACCTCTTCCAGTGTCTCACCACCCTCACAGCAAAGAATTTCTTCCTAAGATATAATATAAATGTCTCCTCTTTCAGTGTAAAACCATTCCCCCTCATCCTATGGCTCCCCTCCCTGATCNACGGTAGATCACATCTGATGAAAACGGTGTTACAGAGTTATGTGTCAGTTGAGATTTCATGTCCCCAGCATCTGAATTCATTCATCCTGCATTAGTTTCCCATCATTGAAAGAGGAGTGAACAATGAGTGAAGGCAATAAAGATGAAAGCAGGAACTTTTTACAGCTGTCTGATAATGAGCTTTTGGAAACAGAGTTAATAGATGATTTTGTGTATCACGTGTTCCTGAAAGGATGAAAAAAAAAAGGTATCTCTTTGCGTGCAAGGCATTTACTGTGAACAACAAAAAAAAATAATCCCCCAAATAAACCTTACAGTGATCTGCTGAGGTACAAAAGGTGACGAAAGCTGGAGAGACACAGCCTGCAGCAGCTTGTTATTAATTTGAGCGTATTTGCTTTGCCTGTCTGTAAACTTAAGGCTTCTTCTGGGGCAAAACAAAAAAAAAATTCCCCTGAGATTAAATTGTCACAGTGGTCTCGGTTCAGTTTCCAGTTTCACGCTTCTCGTTTCTTACGTGCCTGATTTCATTCACCTTTATTTTTTAAGCCGATTTCCCAACCCCCGTGTCACGGCAATGCTCAGCAGTGCAGCTGAAGCCAGTTAGCTCCCTTAGCGGAGTGAGCCGGGGAGCGGAACAACGCGCCCCAGCTGCTGCTGGGAAGGGTTTTACGTGATGGGGGGGACAAGAGGGCAGGAGAATGTATTTCTCAGGGTGGGAGAGGTTGGAGAGGGCAACCTGAACTGTGCCCTTCCCGACAGTTCCCGGACCTGTCCCTGTGCAGGGTGGCAGAGCCCTGCCGGCAGCTGGGACATGGGGACACGGGTGTCCCAGGCAGGGAGACCCCAAATATTCAGGCATCTGAGACAGCATACAGCAAGATCTGGACAGGCTGCAGAGTTGGGCAGAGAGGAACCTGATGGACTTCAATAAAGGCAAGTGTAGGGTGCTGCACCTGGGGAGGAATAACCCCCTGCACCAGGACAGGTTGGGGGTGACCTGCTGGAGAGCAGCTCTGAGGAGAGAGACCTGGGACTACTGGTGGACAATAGGATGCCCAT
>VXAK01009518.1:995-15372 GCA_013399435.1 Arenaria interpres
GCAGTCATGACAGTCTGGTTGCTTTTCGGTTTGTTTGTTGTTCTGAGTCATCGCTCTGTAGACTCCTCAAGTCCAGAGGGAGAAAAAGAATATGCTTTAATGGTTTCTTTCTCTCTGCACCCTATCATTTTAAAAGAAAACCTAAAACTAATTTTAAAAAGTTTTCAAGATGGCTGGAACAGCTGATCATTGCATTTAGCCATTGCATATGTAAGCATGTTTGATGCTAAGGCAAGCAAGCCCATTTATTTTTATGCTTTATATATATTTCTTGAAAAACACCAATATAATAAACTGTTTATTGATAGAAATTCTAGGAACTGGATGCTGTGACTGTGTTAGTAAAGAGTATCTGAGACTGTAGAAGTAATACTCTGTTTCCACAGTTCACTCAGCATATAGTCGTTATTTTCATTAGGAAAAGGTTCATTGTCAATTTTTCTTATCAGTGCAAGCACTCGTCTCAGTGGGACAATATTCAGGTTTCTGGAAATACATTAGGGTGATTGGCATATTTTTCTTACATCCTTTTATGGTATTTCAGGATAAATCGGGTAGGGGATCTTTTCTGCCAGTATAATACTAACTGAGATTAGATTAGGGGTCTGCATGAGAAGAGATTAGGGTTGATCAGCTTGATCAGAAGAGGACCAACAATGAGAAACTTTTGTAGGAAAGGACTCTATTGTCTTTTCCTGATACTGAAATTCAAGAAGCGTAAATCACTTCTTCCTGATTCATAACTTCTGTAGTCAATCCATAGACAGAGATCATTGTTTATGCTGCTAAAGACACCCATTTTAGGGTATAACATGTGACTCACTGGCTGCATGACACAAACTCACATTTTTGCCCATAAATGCTACATGTCTCCAGTGTGGCTGCACCTGTACCACATTCTGTTTGCTACAAATTTCCTACTGTATTCATATGTTGTCCCCTAGTTCTCCCATACCAGGCCCAAAATGTTGTGGTGAATAGAGTTAAATCCGGTTGGTGACTGGTCACACATGGTGTTCCCCAGGACTCGGTATTGAGGCCTGCTTCTGCTTAATATCTTTATCAATGATCTGGATGAGGGGATCGAGTGTCCCCTCAGTAAGTTTTCAGACAACACCAACTTGAGCAGGGGTGTTGATCTGCTTGAGCGTAGAAAGGCTCTAGGGAGAGATCTGATCAGGCTGGATCAGTGGGCTGAGGCCAATGTATGAGATCCAACAAGGCCAAGTTCCGGGTCCTGCATTTGGGTCAAAACAACCCCATGCAACACCACAGTCTTGGGTCGACAGCAGGCTGAATATGAGCCAGCAGCATGCCCAGGTGGCCAAGAAGGTCAACAGGATCCTGACTTGTAGCAGAAATAGTGTGGCCAGCAGGAGTAGCAAAGTAATTGTCCCCATGTACTTGGCACTGGTGAGGCTGCACCTTGAATACTGCATTCAGGTTGGGGTCCCTCACTAAAAGGAGGACATTGAGATTTTGGAGTGTGTCCAAAGAAGGGAAAAGAGGCTGGTGAGGGGGTCTGGAAGTCTTAAGAGGAACAGCTGAGCAAACTGAAGTTGTTGAATCTGGAGAAAAGGAGGCTGAGGGGAAACGTCATCACTCTTTGTAACTGTCTGAGAGGAGATTGTAGCAAGGTGAGTGTCAGCCTCTCTTCCCAAGTAACAAGAGGAAACAGTCTCAAGTAGCACCAGGAGAGGTTTAGATTGACTAGTAGGAAAAATTTCTTCACCGAAAGGGTTATCAAGTACTGGAACAAGCTTCCCAGTGAAGTAGTTAAGTCACCATCCCTGGAGGTATTTAAAAGACATGTAGATGTGGGGCTTGGGAAGTGTTTTAGTGGTTGTTCTGGCCAGTGTTAGCTTAATGGTTGGACTCAAAGATCTCAAAGGTCTTCTGCAACCTAGATGTCTATATAAGAACCTATGGGGGACCTGCACACATTTTGAAGTGCTACAACCACAGTTCTCCCTTGCTAGGGTTTTGGTCCATACCAGGCAATGTTGTGGACTACTTTCGAGGACAGTATGGGTCAGATGCCATTCCCAGAACACAGTGTAGATGACAGCAAACTGGCTTGGGTGGAAGAAGGAGTTTAATGACCCTGTGACTGTAATACATAATGCTATTAGTGTGTGTAGGGGGCAGATCAAACTATCCTGATAACACTTCCTCAGTTTAACCTCAGAGTTAATTACTTAATTTCATCCAGATACAGCCCTAGGTAAACCAACATATGGGTCACATGAATAAACAGGAGACCTGAAAACAAAATGAGGAGCGACTGCACAGCGTAGATGCATCCTAGAAGAACATCTGTGGTTAGAATAGTGTTCACTGCCCTCACTGAGTGCACTCAGACACATTCTAAATGGAGTGGTGTAAGATTGATCAAATGAATGCATGGAAAACCATATAGATATGCTAAGAGCCTTTTTTAAGGACCTTAGCATCAAAGTTTCTGAAAAGAAAGTAGATTCAGCGCACAGGTCTCTAGAACCATTAGGAAATTTGGGAGTTAAGCCAGAACGGAAATCTATGGAAATCTAACTATGATTCAGGCAGTAACCTCTGTCCACAATAAAGAGCACTCTGAGCAGTTATGAATATAGCCATATAGGTTATTTCCATCAAGAAATTGAGTTTTCACTCCTTTCTTTTAAATTATGAATGCTAAATGAGAAGCTGTTTTCTGCCACACCTCTTCCTTCATTTTAAGTCTAATTTCCTTAGAACCTTCTGTAATCCAAAAAATTCATGCAATTTTCTTGATTAGTGAAGGGAGTTCAAATTGTCCTTTAAGATAAAACACCCTAAATACACTGCTACAGGCTATAAATATGATCCACACTCTAGAATTTTCTGTTGGATGCATATCCCTGTGAAGAAAATCCAGATTGATCAGGACAAGAGGAGGTCTCCCTCTAGCCTAGTGATAAACCACTTGTAAAAAAATCATAGTGACTCTTCCCGTACTTTCAGAGTTTTTCCATATTTTACTCAATGATCATTAAAATTAAAATATGCTATGGTGAACAAACCACTGTGATGGATGTGCCTGAAGGCTGCCCAGAGAATTCTGATAGAGGACATCTCATTTCTAAATTGTGGCTGAGTTTATGCATGAGTGAAAAACTGATGTTTACTCTAGCCAGGATGGTAGCAGATCTACAGATGAATGGAAATGCAGCTGTAGGCATCTGATGAACCACTCCATCGTTATCCACTCCATCAGCCAAAGTACAGCACCTGTGGAGTTACAGCAATTTCAGGCTTAGATTCATGTGTGTCTTTATGACATGCAGGTACTTTATGGATAAATCTTTATTAATCAGATAATCCTATTACTTGTAGCAGACTTTAGTGTGATAAATTATCCTGTATAAGAAAGTCCAACTTGGTATTTACCTTTCCTCATAGGTACTTTTATGTTGTATGCAATATATAATTTCTTATCTGTATTGTCACATCACTTAACTCTGCTACTCTATGGTAGATAAATTGTTTCTATTTGTCTGTCTCACAGCTGGAGAAACTCTTAGTAAGAACACATCTAAATTCTGGAGAAAAAACTCTGAAAATTTAAGCAATTTACAGACATTTGAATTCTCTGCTGAATTTTCTCAATCAATTGACTATATCATCACATGCAGAAAAACAATAAAAGAAGGTGAAAGAATGAAGTAAATTATCTGGGCAGGAGAGATCCTACCTAGACAGAAAATTGGAATTCAAACCATGCTTTTCTCAAATTTGTAAGAAAAAGTTAAAGATAGCAATTTGGTTTCCTATTTGGAACCGTGACATATTTATACATACTACCAAAAACACACAAAAAAGAATATTTTCTGATGCCTCTCTTAAGCTGACAGCACAATACTAACTGTCTATTCCATTACTGAAGGTGGCTGTGTTGCAAGTAGCTCTTGCACACACACTATTTCTACCAAAACATATATAAAGATCAATTATGATTTATTACCAAAAAATAGCTGTCATGCTTAATAGACAAAATCTTGGAATATAATAGAAAGTCCAATAAGCAAATAATGTAAATCTCATTTTGGAAACAAAAACTGGTTAGCTAATAATGGCATAATGATCAATTGAAATGTTTGTCAGGAGAAATAATAATCATGTTTACATTAGCCCTTTTTAATTACATTGTTAGTGCAATGGGTTTCATTTTACAGCAGCTAACTAAAGTCTATTGGATAAAGTACTGGAAACCTTCATAATACAGATGCAGATGAATGATCTGTTGATAATTAACTATTTCTGATCAGTGAACCATATTTAAATTCTATGGTTCTATTACTTACTTTTAGAGACTTTTCATGTTTGTATCCTATTTTCTTTTAACTTTTTTTTGTTTACTTTTTTATTAAGTCTTTCCTCTTTCTTCGAGAATTGATGTGATGTATACTAGCTAGACCTGTCAGTAAAATTGGAGGTGTATTCCCTAATTTTGTGGATTTCTGCTGTAATAAAATGATCTATTTTCCTTTAAAAAGGTGTGTGGAAGGAGAGTGTTTCACTTTAAGCATCATACAGATTATTTAACTGTTCTTACTGTTATGCTGACAACGTGTGGGTAACATGAAATCCATATCTTCTGCACAAAGCCTAGTTTTCTAGTTATGCATGGCTGCTTTACACAATGCAGCAGCTAAGAGCAGATCTGCAGTGATGACAAATTCTTAGAACTCTCATGTGCACTCCAAATCACAGCTGAGAGTGTTCAAACCCTAAGAATTGGACTACAAATGAAGGGATTGTTTTTATTCTTCAAAACCAGAAATATATAGGACTTCAGGGGAAATCTTAACACTGATGATAAAAATGTTATCCATGCATTTCCAGAATCTCTAGGCTTCCATGGAACTCAACAATGAAAGCAATAAACATTCAATACAGACATACAGACATTCAAAGCTGAAGGTTGAAAGAACACTTTTTTTCTTTTTTACAAGGGCCTTGTATCTGCCATAGAAAATAAAGTGCATGCTGTTCTTCAGTAGCTTTTTCTTTTTCTTTTTTTTAAATCAGGCTACTATGTACTGGTGAAGAAATGCTTCATTAGTAGCCCCCATTCTGGTCTTTCAGTCAAAAGGTTTTCAATTCGCCTATCTTCAAGTTAAGTAATTTGAACTTTACATAAATTGTAGAAAATTACTCAGAGTGGTCCTTGTCCATCATATCAGTGGTATAGTAGGAGTTTTAAGATATGTCAATGGCACAGAAAATAGATGGCATTTTCTATTAATAATTTTGTCCTTCACAGTACAAATTACTATGGTGCTTCTTTGCTTACTGTCCTTGTTCAGCTGCTGCACTTTTCACCTCTGCACTAGGTGTACCGAGCCATTTTAGAAAATGCAAGTGTGCTTTGTTTCCATCATCCTTTCCTCAGTGTTTCTCTTCTGTCTGTGTTATTGTTACCATAGAGACTGGAGGAGCAACAGCACATAGCGTTTTAATATACAAGAATCACTGCTTTCTTGCCAGGTAAACCGCACTTACTTATCCCTTCTTTACCCCCAGAGTTGCAGCTCTTCAAGGTCCTGCTTCCTTCTTCCATCTGTTTTCAATAGGAGGAACACAAACATTCCCATGGCAGTTTCTCTTCCTCTTTGTACTGCATTCGCCCTCAGCTCCGTCAGCCCAAATCACCATTTTCAGTGGGAACATCCTGAGCCACTTGGGTGAGCAATGACATTAAGGAAAAATGAAAGGGAAAGAGAGGGAGAAAAGGAAGGAAGGATAAGAAAAACAGAGACAAAAAAAAGAAAGAAGGAGAAAAACAGAGAAAGGCCTTGTAATTTAAGGACATTTTCAAAGTACAAAAATCTCCAATTCAAGAAAAATTATAATCTCCTTGTATACTAGTTAAATTGTTTTACTTATGGAAAGGTTTCACTTTTTCACTGAGTTGCAAATTTTAGTTGCAACTCAGTTATTCAAATTCAGAAGTTTAGTTTGACTTCCAAGACAAATGTTTGCTAACTACGAAGACTACTATTTTTTAAAGTAGAGAAGATGGCTTTCTCCAGCCAATTGTTCTTGCAGTAAAAAAAAATAAATAAAATTATAGTATTGTGTCTCTCTTTCCAAGAATATATGTCACAAATTCAAAAATACAGCAACATGACTTTGCAGAAGAGAAGCTGGTTTGTGAAGTAACTACTTGAAAAAAAACCCAACCCATAAGTAGATTTAATAGTAAAATAAATCCACAGAAATACTGAAAGAGTAGGTTTGCAGTTATATCTGTGTTCCTCTGTCAGATCACCTGTAAACAGAAATATTTTTCTTTTATCTTCTTTCTCGTAGTGTAACTCAGCTGTCACAATACACTATACCTCTTCTTCCATCGCTTTCATTCACATGACTCTCAAATTGCAACAAACCAGAATAATTATCCTACTTCAGCCTTATGTGTCCCTGAAAAGTTTTTCTCATCACATTTTTCTGCAGACCAATGGTGACAGTGTATTCTCACTTAGCCTCTTTCACTGAAGACTGACACAACTTAGTGTTTCACCTTCCTTTTTTTAGTAATTCTTATTATTCTTTATTTTAGTTTATTTTAATTAAATTCTTATCTATTATTCTACTCTTTGATCCTATGGATATGCTGATATCAGTACTTACAGAGAAGCTATTTGAGTGGTTATTATTGAAGATTAACACCAATAACCAACCACCTTGCCAATAGTGAAGGTAATAGCAGGGACTCTATTAGGGCTTTATGTTCTGTGTGAAAACTCAGTTCTGCAACCAGTTTTGGATGATCAAGTGAATATGATAAATTCCTAATGTTAATAAAGTATATGCTTTCAAGAATACCTCCATATGTGCCCATGTGCATTTCAATATGTACTTTTTCAGCTTGGCATCTCCATTTATAGTTCACAGAATGTCTTATTCATACCAGTGACTTTCATATGAACAACTCATCTGTGCAAAGTGCACAGGCTTCAAATAACAATACCCATGATAACAAGCAATATATTTTGTATTCACAAAACTCATCATATTGACAGCTGCACGTGATTCTCCAGATTGCTATTTCACTTGAGCCTCCATTCTCCTCACAAACCATTAAAATAGAAACAATTTATTGCCCTCTATTACCTGCTGACTGCCTCTTCTGTCCTACCTTCCTCCTCTCGCCCAATCAATCCTGCTCATATCCCTGAGTGCACATACAGTTTTCACATCCTAATGATTTTTCCCATTTTCTCAAGTTGCTGCTCTATCACCCCATCTCACCTCCTCATCCATTCGGCTCTCCCCGCTTTGTCAACAAACTTCTTTGTTCTTTTCACCCACAACCATCTTGGGCAAATTGATTCAGGTCTGATAGAACTAAAAAAGGGCTAGATAGAACTCAAATAACAGTAATGACAAAATTGGTTTTCTGTCCTTTTTGAATTTTATAGAGTGTAAAAGATAATGTATAGTTCCAGCTTCCAGCTGTGGTTTAAAAACAATAATCTAGTGAAGTAACTCCCTTGTTAATGCATCACATTCTGGACTGAATACCCAAATATCCTTACATAACTGAAATGTTAATTCAATCCTTTCCACTAAGATAAAACCATACAATAAATAAAAGGTGGTTTACATAAGTCATCTGTTTTACATTATATGGGTTAGCCAGCCTGATCTTAGTTGAACACTTTGGTTTACAAGGTAAACACATAAGCCAAAAAATGTTTCTGGACAGAATGGGATCCCTAGTCTCAGAAGAAGAAGTATCAAATTTTTTTCATTCCCTTATGTACTGGACCGTGCTGTTGAAACTACCTCAAAGCCTTATTTTCTATACTTCACTACAACAATAATGGATAGAGTTATATAACATATGTCTTGAGGATAAATTGCTTCAATTATTTTATTGTGAGGAACAATGAGAATCACACTGATGATGCTCAAGCAATAAGAACAACAGCATTANAGGGATTTAATTTCTGCCCATACAGACCAGATTACAATTTGCTTTCTTTATGAAAGATATAGCCTTAGAAACTGATATGCACAACCCATCTAAACAGATAGTTGTATGTACGGGCATTTTTTGTCAAGGCTTGCTTAATGAAGGCCAATGAAGACATATTACACTAGGTCTTTATTCCTCATCAAGCGAAATATCAGAACAAAAGTTTTTACATTATATATATGTAAAGAGAAACCTTGTAAACAAAACAGACATAAAACACAGAAGCATCTGTCAGGGTTCACACAGAAACACAGAAAAGTAAGTATGTAAGTAAGTTCACACAGAAAAGTAAGTATGAGTGATGTGGAAGGAAATTGTTCCTATCAATATCTCGGTAACTCACAAAAACCTGTGAATATCACAGTGCCTAAGTGATCTAATACATGCCTAGTAGTGAAATATGTATTCAGAAGAATAAGAAGGCTCTTCAACATTGAGGGACTTGACGGAATCCTGTCTTGGATAATCTTCTCTGTCTGTTGGAGGGCAACAAAACTTGCTCCTATCACAAGATGGATCATCAATTGGTGTTACAGTAGTACTCTGCATGTCATATCACAACTGTACTGTGACAAGAGCCTTGGATTGCCTTCATCCTGTCTAACTTCTAGGTTTACCTTTGTTATGCCTCAAGATCAAAAGATCTGTATTCCTCAGAATTATATATATTGGCACATAAAAGGCCCAAGTTAATAATGTGGACCGACAAATTAAGCTGAATCTTTGAAAGGGATGCCAAATGCAAAAAAAAGAAAGTTGCTAAAAAATAAAGTATGAGTCTAGTTTGGTACAAGGTCAGACGCAGATCTTGATCATTCTCACAGAAGGATCTCAGAAAGCTGTATTCATTATTTGACATAGCAATAAATAACACCAGTTATGTTTACATAATGCTTTCTCAATTACTATTAGAGGTTGATCTACTTCTAAAGCTCTCAGATGAAAGACCCACTTCCTTGTCAATATGTTAGCTTAGCTACAAAAGATATATGGAAACTATAGCTTACAGTACTTCAGGAAGATGTGTGACCTCAAGACAGAACATGGTTTGACAACTCTAACAACTCTGTGATTAAGACCAGTAAAACAATTTATTCATGACTTCTTTTATCTGATGAGTGCGGTTGTAGAAGTAGCAAAGGACAAAGTCAAGATATTACTAGACTGAAAAACAGAGGAAAATATTACAAAATTAAGGGAGAACACAGAAGTAATGAATATGGAAAAGAATGAAACATGGCTGAATCTGTTTTTGTTGCCCAAAGGGCTCAGATGATGAGGCTGAGAAGATTTGTGTCTGATTGTCTGCTCTGTCGACAGAGTCTGGCAGTGCAGGACTCTGCATTCATTTCTGCAAAGCTGGCCAGTGGAAGCTGTTGTGATTAAATATCTTTAGCCTGAGTCTGGTGTTAAAAATCCAATAGCCTGCCCTTTATCTCTGTTTTGGCTCCTTGTTCTGCAGTTAGGCAGGAGCAGGAAATAATAGCAATAGAACAAATACATTCTTTTGTCAGAGTTTGTCCACCCTAGTCCTAGCAGGTGAAAGATACCTTTTGTCCTGTTGAGATGGCTTCTTGCAAAAGGTGAATTTGTTTCAGAAGATTTATATTTAAGGTTGAAATTTTCAATGTTTTCCAAGGGGAGAAAGATTGGGATTTTTTTCTCCGACCTGTTAGACTATAAAAAAACCCTGTTGTTGCTTTGCTAGCTTAGAATTTAAGTAAACTTTTCAAATATCTTACGAAGGTACTAATTATCTCCATTTCCAATCCCTGAGAAGATGATAACACAGTTGTAATGTAGATTATATATTTAGTAGAAATTGCAAAAGATCTATAGATCACGAGGTTAATTTCGCACCTGAAGAATCAGGACACTGAAGCAGGTGCCTCTGAAGTTGCTGTATATCCAGCATTTTCTCTTTTACATGCTGTTTTGCAACTCCACACTTCACAAATCCATATTCTGTGCCTGGGTTTTTTTATTCTGCATAGGTATAGCTCACCTCACCGAGAAATATATAAGAAACAATTAGGAAGAGCATGATCTTTCAACATGAAAGCATGATCTATCAGCAATTTTAAGTAGAGTTTATATTATTTCTAATTGGTGTCTGGCTGTAGTAAAGTAGATATAAGAAAGTCTGAAATACAAAAATGCCCAAGACTTGAATGCTATTTATTTGATGAAATATTTTAAACAGCAACAAAAAATCCCTTCTTAGTAACGTTGACCTTACATAAAGCCTTTATTTAATAAACAGGCAGAGTTTTATTTTGCATTTCAAGCACGGGAAATAGCTCACCTCAGAAGTTAGTACACACGAAGGACAAGGACAGATTGAACTGATAATTTTATTTATTTTTTTTTTTTGCATTGTGCAGTATTGACAGTATTTAGGAATTATTGATTCATTCTTATGTGTCCAACAACTAGAAATGTAATCTTCACGTCTAGTCTAGATGGGTTATTTCACCACATAAAGCAAAGGGACCATATGTTTGACTTTAAAATTAATTGATTATTATATGAATTAATGCTATGTTTTAGTTTTGGTTTTGAACATAACATTCAGCAGGTGAGAAAAACATTGACATTGGGCACCTATTTGTTGGAAAGTTAAAGGAAATCATTGTCCAGGTGGTGGGTTATTTTGATTTAATTCCAAAAGAAATTAGTGGCCTGAATTTGCTTTACTAAATTCAAGCAACTGTTCAAAAACATAAATATGAATCAGAATCTGCTGCCTTCAACCATGCTACTTATGCATAACTCACCACATGTACACTATCAGTGCTCTCTGTTTATATGATAAAATACTATTGAATCTGAATTAAGAAATGGCACAGTTCTACTTATGAGAAATTTTTGAAGTGCAGATCAGCATCTAGCTTTCATTGTTTCTCAGCAAACACACTACGCTTATTGCATATTTGCAATCACTTGTGTGTGTTAGTAATTGGTATTACAACCAAAATCATCATAACTGTAATAACCTCTAAAATCTAGGAAATTTAAATTTACTGTTGGAATATTGTATTATATCCTTTGAGAGTAAAAGTGTCCCAGGCTAGCAAAGTTGTGAAATCTTCAATGAGTAAGACCATTATTTAAACTGTCTTGAGAACTGGACCCACAGTAGCGTAGTCTCAGATTTTAAGGACTGTATTTTATTGTCAAATTTGGTATATGAAGAGAGAATGGCATTTACTCAAAGATGAGTGGATTAAATGTCAGGAAATGACTGAGAAACAGTGAGTGATTGGAGCAAGAAGGTGGTAGAGACAAGAAGCAATCACTGGAGTTTGAAAACAAGAATAATCCTGCTAAAATTTTTAGTATTGATTAAAAAAGAAAGCCTTCAAGCTTTCAGGACACCTCTCTATTAATATAAGTCACCACCCAGTGAATTATTCATTCTGAAAAAACAAACCAACTGGAACAAATTACTGAACCAGTTCATAGCCTCACATCATACTCAGCTGAAGAAACTTAGAAAAGATGGTTAGAAATAAAGCTGACCAGGAAGTAGACACAATAATTTATTTATTTGATTGTTTATGTATTTATTTATTCAGTACTAGGAAATAAGCAAGAAAATACTCACTGTATGATCACTGTATTACTATTAATTAAAAGTCCTACCTGTATTATATGTATTACTACTACACGAAAATTCATCAGCTGAGGATCCACCTGAGACAGTGGACATTCATTTAATGCTCTATTTATATGTATTGCTTGAACCAAAAGGATTGACTGTAACGTTTTACTTTCCCTGCAGATCTGCCTAGCCTCATTTGTGGCTTTTTTAGGAAATGACACAGACTACTTAAATTCTAAGCATTTTAAGAAATGACTGTCACAGAGCTGTGAGTTACTGCCCTCTCAGCAGAGGTATTGTCATCAACAGTGTGAGCTGGTTACAGTCAGACAAATGGTTGTGATTGATTTGCTCCATGGCTATTAGTTTCCGTTCTCTCCACTGGAAGTGACTGCTACCTCTGATGGATTTAAACTGACCCATGCCATGCTGAAACAGACCATTTGTGCTCACGCTCTCAATGTTGCACTCCAGGACTGGTGTGAAAAGTACCTTGTGAGCAGCTCTGGAGAGGAACCAAAGGTACTGGCTGGTGGCTTCCTAAGTATTTTCAAGTATATCACAAAAAAACCTGTCAGCCACTGACCTCTCATCAGGGAAGGAAGCTCAACAATTTTGAAGTCATCAAGAGTTTTGCTGCTGAGTGCAGCAAAGATTTGTCTAGGCGTGCTATTTTGCAACCAATTCAGTTACTAGACTGAAAGGTCCCTTCAGAGAAGTGTAATCCAACTACATTCAAATTTTACTCAAAACTACTAAGTGAAAGAAGGAAGTGAAATCATCAAGTTGTAATATAAAGCTGGAATCCCATTCTAATTACACATTCATTCCAGTAGATAAATTATGAAACAAAACTGATGTATTAGTCTGGGTTAGCTGTTGAAAAAATAGAATTATTTCCCAAAGTATGCTGGAATGAAACAAGCCTCATGAATTACGCATAGATAAGACTTTGAGTTCCTCCTTCCTATCTTTTCTCTCCTCCCTTCCTTAACTCCCTAATATTTTGTAGTAGTTTCTGGTGTTATAGTAAAATGTAACATTTCATTATACATTCAAACAAAAAGCACATGGAAAGAAGCACAGTTTAGCGCAGTTTTTCTTGCTTTTTTTGAAAAATTCACAGAACAGTTAGCAAATATTATTGACAGCAATTTAAGTTCTAAATGCCCATTTCATTTAAGGAAAGCTGAGTAGACCCCTAACGATTCACGTGTCCATGATCACTAAGAACAGTTTTCTTCTGGAAAGCTTGTTTCACTTCATGACTAACTTTGTGGTACGTATTTACAATATTATGTGCAGGCTGATATCATATTTACATACCAAAAGTAATCTTGAGCTCCCACCTAAAATAAAGAAGTTCTTTTATGGTTATAATTGGAAGTAGATTGATGTCCCAAATAAGAGTTTGCCTATTATTAATCTGGATATGGAGTTGCAGTTTTTTCTGTTACTTTCATTACTTTAAACAGGGTAAATCAACTGATGAAAGGTTAAAGAACTTCTGAAATGCTCAAAAGGCTGTATTACATAAAATAAATGTATATTTTAATTATGCAGAGTTTTCAAAAAGGAAAACATACTGCACAGACATGATTTTAATGAAGAAAGACATTTCAAGTCATTGTAATTCATATTTTCTTCCTGCTGTTCCAGTAGGAACAGCTGCTCCATTGTTTTGGCTTTGACCCCTTGCTTTCAGAATTGAAGTTTACCCAGTCAGTGACTTTGGCACTAGCATTGAATTTTCCCAAAGCTCACACCAACAACAATGAGGGGATGTGAGTGATTAACTGATCACCCTTTAAGCAAACAAATGTGGCCAAAGTCACTTTATGGAATTGATAATTTGTGGATGTTTGCAATGCAGCTCTAATAGCACTAGCATTAGTCTTGTGAGAGAAGCAGGGTGCACCATTGAATGAGTGTCTGTTGAGAAGCAGTAATTAGCAGGGAGAAAGGAAGATGAGATATTTTCAGCTACAGCTGCATTGCCCACCCCTCACTGCTCCTGTATCTGCCATAATCCAAAGTTCATACCAATGGTGTAGTCCAAATTCCCCACTTAGTTACACCAGTGCTCCTGAGTTAGCTCCAATTGGCTTCCATCACACTAACTGAAGCTGTGTAACTAAGAGGAGAATATGGCCCAGAAGTTGGTTAGATCAAATTCTGACTTCCCACTGCTGCCAGCCGAACAGAGGGGAAAAACAAAGGGAAAAAATCTCAAGTATCATTGCTATCAATGTTAATTTTCCATTGTAAAATGGTATCAACCAAAGCTGCCTTGGTGCTTCAGTTGCCTCTTTTGAAATGAACAAAGCTATTATGGGGTTTTATGGTATTAGAGAGTGGACATTTCTCTGTATCCATTTTCTGTGATGCTACCCCTCTTATTTTTCTCTATTGTTCCTGCTCTTGACTCAGTGACTCAGAGACCCAAGTCTTCTATATTCTGCTAAACAAAATAGGTAGAAACAACTTTTTCTCCTCCAGTGGACAGGAAAGGTTTACAGCAAAAAAAGCAAGTTAGGATAGGAGTAGCAGAGGGCATTAAATTGTCCTGTGGTGCTGGAGACAGTGAAACAAAACTGAAATGAGCATTTGACAAAGGTATGTTAACTGAGTGAGAGGAAGAGAAAATGGAGGGAGGATCAGAAGGGAGGAAAGAGGGTTTCTCAGTAGGTCTGTAATTGTATAGTCTTCATGCCTTATTTTTATATACATGCTATTAAAAAATTCTTGTTTTGAATGATGAATAAAAG
>VXAK01009519.1:0-20251 GCA_013399435.1 Arenaria interpres
TTGGATTTCTAACCCTCTCTGATGCTTACAGGTAGGTTTCTGGTGTCTGGGCAAAGAGCCCTTCCCTCAGTCCTCACTCCACAGCTCTCCTCACCTGGGAGAATGAGACAGCAGTTGGGGTCTCCCTGCTGCACGAGGCTGACACAGCATTAGAAAGCTGGCAGAAAGGCAGCCTTAGGGTGAATACTGCTCCGAAATGACCACTTATTTCTGCATTCAGCAGACACTCCTCCCCAGCAAATGCTGGCAGAGACAACTTCCTCCTCTGCTGGGAATGCCAGCCAAAGGCCTCCCTTGACCAGCCGGATTTGCAATGCTAACAGACTTCCTGTCTCTCCGAGTGGCACAATCACAGCCCTCCCGCTCTGAGTTCACAGCAACACTCAGGGAAGCATGTTGATATGAGCTATGGAGAGGCTGGTGGGGAGCCTCCTTTTTGCTTCCTCTGTGAGAGGTGGGACTGTGTGGTGGCTCCAGACAAGACTGCAAAATCAAAGGTTCTGCTTTTGAGAAACATGAGAAACTCAGATCACAGCTTTCCTTCACCCTAGAAAGGTGAAATACAGGAAGTACCTTTAGAGAACTGGACCAGTATGTTGCATGACCTGTGTCAATAGGCAGTGGGGGTCTCACTCACTGTTAGACTCCAAACACCTTTTTTTCAGCACTGGGAGCAGCCTGATGCCTCAGAAGAAGAACCCCGACAGTCTGGAACTGATCCGCAGCAAAGCTGGCCGTGTGTTCGGACGGGTGAGCCTGATAAAGAAAGAAGCAGGATGGGAAAACTGTTCATTCCAGGGCTGCAGAATCCTGGTTTTTCGCCCAGTCTAAGGTCTGAGCCTCTGCTGGAGCAATATGCTTCTCTTCCTAGAACTAACTGCCTCACCTCTTTCTCTCTCCAGTTGGCTGCTATTCTCATGGTTCTCAAAGGACTTCCAAGCACCTACAACAAGGACCTGCAGGTAAAACACATGATGGGTTTCACTCCAGTTTTCTGAGCAGACACAGCCCTTTTCTGCTCTTAAGCAGTCTTGCCACTACATTTCCTTGCTTGTGTGGGACACTGAGAAAGGCGCTGAGGCACGGCACGCTGCAGTTGACACCCCAACCACAGCAGAAGCCCCTGGGACAATGTGCCTGCTCTGCTGGCTGGGATGCTCTTGGGCTTTTGGGCTGCATCAGGTTGACTCACAGCAATTTCCATCTCTGTTCTCACACAGGAGGACAAGGAGGCCGTCTTTGATGTTGTGGACACCCTGAATGCTGTGCTCCAGGTTGCCACTGGAGTGATTTCTACCCTCCAGGTAAGGCTTCAGCCTCTCAGTATTGAATGTGGTTGGGGAGGCACATTCTGTGAGTAACACTTGTAAGAGAGCTCTAGACTGGTCCTAAGCTGAAGGCTCTTCAGTGACTCACCTATACTGCCCATTATGGCCCCTAATGTCAGTTGGTCAGAGGGTCCTTTAAAGCCAGGTCCCTTCTAGATGATGTCCCCTCATGGTGACCACTATCGTGTCCCCAAGCAGGAACTCATAACAACATTCCCTCTGACCCACCTTTCTGCAGATCAACAAGGAGAACATGGAGAAGGCCCTGAGCCCTGAGATGCTGTCTACTGATCTGGCCCTCTACTTGGTTCGTAAAGGAGTAAGTATCAGAAGAAGACTTGGAGCTTTGATTTCCTGGGATGCAGAATACTGCTCAGTGAAGGCCTGAGATAAGGACTTCTGTTCTGTTCCCAGGTAATGATCATTCTGGGTCAACAAACCTGGATTCACATGGCATTGCCCTGAGTGAAAACAAGCCCACCAAAAAAGACAGCACATCCATTTTTTCCTTTGAGATTGCACCCCAGTTGCCTGGTCACTGACTGCGGCCTCTCCTTCTCACTGCAGATGCCATTCAGACAAGCTCACACTGCCTCTGGGAAGGCCGTCCACCTTGCCGAGTCTAAAGGCACCACCATCAATAACCTCAGCCTGGAAGATCTGAAGAGCATCAGGTTTGTATCACAGTTATTTTGCCATGACTCCCCTCAACGGGCAGGTATCAGCCTCCCTTTACATGGGCCTTCCTGGCTGCTACTGCTGGGTCTGAAGTAACTGAAGGGGGACAACATCACTACCACACGGCTCCACCGGGGCATGGGCAGCAGCTACAGGGAAGGACTGGAATAAACTCATACCCTGACCTGGAGGCACCAGCCCGACACAGGACTTTGGCTCCAAACTTCCTCACTCTCCCCCCAGACCTGACTCTTTGCTCTGCCACAAGCAGCTCCTGCCAGGCACTAGAAGTGCAGAAGCGGGGCTGCAAGAGGCCTTTCCCCTCAGAAAAAGGCTCTGTCTCCACACCCTCACCCTCTCTGCAGGCCATGTAAAGCACCCAGCACCCACCACAGCACCCAGCGCTCTCCACTGACACCTCTTCTCTTTGCCTCCCCAGCCCCCTGTTTGGCAGCGACGTCTCCCAGGTCTTCAACGTCGTCAACAGCGTGGAGCAGTACACGGCCATGGGTGGCACCGCCAAGAGCAGCGTGACTGCCCAGATCGAGCAGCTGAGGGAGCTGCTGAAGAAGCTGAAGGAACAAGCTTAGAGTGTGGGGAGATATCCCGTGGATGCAGCGTTGTGCCTATCACACTAATCTGGAGTTAATAAACACTGTGTTGTATGTAGTTCACTGGCTTTATTCTCAGGTGCTTTATTGAGCTGGGCTTCCTCGGCCCTTCTGAGGCTCTGGGCAATGTTCACTGGTGTGTGACCCTGGCAGTGAGACTGGGGTATGGAGTGTAAAGTTCTAGGGCCCCAGTAGGTAGAGAGCAGCAGGAGTGTCAGTGCATATGTTGAGGGAGGCTTGTGTGTGTCCACAAAAAGAGATGCTTGGTACAACATCTGCAACACACTCCACATATGCGGCTATCAGTGCCTTCCTCCTAGGATTATGTTTCTCTGCCTTCTTTCTGGCAGGAAAAAAAATCTGCTCACCTCTAGCACTGGAACTTGGCCAACAGGTCAAACCACAGGTCATCCCAGTCCCTCACAAAACCACATTTGGCTCTGATTCACTCCAAAGCACAGAGCTGCAAGGTCCCAGGTCCAGCTCCTTCCTCTGTGTGACAAGTGCCCTAACTTGCCTCCAAGCTTGCTAGTGCAGAGTGCGTTTCAAAAAAATCCCTCACATTGCATTGCTGTTGCCTCTTACAAAAATCATTTACCATCTTTACTTCTGTCCTTACAGAAGTAAAATCAGAACAAAGACCAGGAAAATTCTTACTTCAGGAATGAAGTGCCAGAAAGTTCCTGAGTCCTCTCCCGCTTCCTGCCATGTTTCTCTGGTTTAGTACGTTCATCTCACTTTCCAGCTAAGTTAGCTGCAGCAAGGAAATCAATTATGTACACTTCATTCAGGTGAAGAGGCAACAGCCAACAACAACAGACTCAGAAGATGAGATTATCTCCCCCTCTCCAGCTCATGGTTCTTTTCATTCCTCACATAAGCTTTTCCCCTGTTTTTTCACTCTGGGTCAGTACCTTCACACGTCTCAGCTGACTCAACAGTCGCGTGTTCCTAGTCACCACTGTTCAGCATCTTGGGAGTCAGTGCTGAGTAATGTGGGGCCCTGCTGATTGAAAAAAGAAGGTGGTTTTAGCAGATTATCACATCTCAATCTCTTGCTTAAATAAATAGCTCATAATCATTGGTAGTCCCCATTCGACCCTCCACTTTTCTGCTATTCTTCTGTGTCACTAAGCCTTTCATTGTTCTGCAGTAAATGGAGCTGTTGCTTCTGTAATTGAATCATGTACTGCGTGACTGACAGCTGCTTATTGCACATGGAGGTACATGTTCTCATCCAGGGAACTGGATGTAAAATTAACTTACAGTAACTGTACTGTAAAATTAAAATGAATCCAATGCCCTTTCCTTCCTCCCTTGCCCTGCGACACTTTTCTCCATCCTGCTTTATTCCTAACAAAGTTCTGAGGGATGTGGACTGAATAGGAGATGTTACCATGCTCCACAGATGAGTCCAGTTGTGGTTTTCTAACGCAGAGATCATCCCCCTGCCTGGCCCCTAGATGCCATCTGGTCATTGGTGCTCTTCTTTGCCATTTCCAGTAACTCCTTGCCCTCCTGCTTCAACGAGTGACTCTGAAAACAAGTAGAAGTAAGAAAGTAAGTAAGTAAAGGAATCATAGAATGGTTTAGATTGGAAAGGACCTTAAAGATCATCTAGTTCCACCCCCTGCCCTGGGCAGGGACACCTCCCACCAGACCAGTTCCCTCAAAGCCCCATCGAGCCTGGCCTTGAACACCTCCAGGGGTGGGGCAATAAATAAAATATAATGAAAGAAATAAATAAAAGAAACACACCCACACCGGAAATCCAGCAACGCTGGACACAGCCCAACCCCTCCGAGTCTCTTCACGCCAGGCCACCGATGGCTCGGGCAGCTCCGGGACCCGGCGGGGGCTGCGCCGCGGTCCCTCCCTGCGGGGCGGGACCTGCCCGTCCCGGGACTGCCCACAACCAAGATGGCGGCGGGAGCGTCAGGCGGCGGCATGGCGGGGGGCTGCCGCCTGCTGCCGCTCCTGCTGCTGCTCCTGCTGCTGGGGCTGGGGGCGGCCGCGGCGGGCGGCATGCTCTACCCCCGGGACACCCCTTCCCGGGAACGCAAGGAGCTCGGAGGCCTGTGGAGCTTCCGCGCCGACTTCTCGCCGGGCAGGGACGCCGGCTTCGCGCAGCGCTGGTACCGGCGGCCGCTCCGGCAGGTACCGCGGGGCCGGCGGGCTGGGGGGTGGTCTCCTCCCGGGAAGGGCCCCGGGCACACCGGGCTTTCTCCCTCTCCCCACAGCGGCGGTTCCCCCTTCCTTCCCCATCAGGCTCGTCTCTCTGCCCTGTGCCGAGTGCTTGGTCGCTCTGCAGAGATGGTTATTAATTACCTCGCTAATTGGCCACCGCCTCCAATTGGCCCGTCTTTCCTCAAATTGCAGCCGCTATTGAGCTGTCGTGGAAATAAATCCCTGCGCTGGTAAAGCAAGGCTGGCCTCGCACGATGTTCACCTGTCCTCAGCAGCACAGAGTGAACAAAAAAGGTGCCTGGAAAGGGGCACCCTGGAATTATTTATCCCAAAGTAGCCAGGCGCAGGTAAACAAGTCGCAGCGTAACAAATCTGTCATGCAATTAACACCGCTGCATAAAAGAGAGAGGTTATGTATTCTGTGCATAAAATGTGTGCATCCTTCATCATTTCTGGTTTAGGCCTTTGGGCCATTTTTTGCCAAATTGCAGAAAGCGCTGCTGGAAGTTCAGCCAAGAGCGGGGGGGGGAGCGGGATTCCCCTAAAGGAGGGCTGAGAAGTGGGCGCTCAACCTCCTTCAGCCATCAGAGAATCTCCTCAAAGGAGACGCACGCCATGGCCATCCCAGTCAAAGCTTGTCCTGTGCCCCGGACCAGGAAAGCCCACTTCACCGCCCAGAGGTTTTCCTGCTGGGATATTCCGGTGTCTGGCTGGGATGTGGAGTGTCTCTGCAGCGCCGGTGCTGAGTCAGCCGTGCACATGATGGCGTTCCTCGTTCTGCTCCCTATGGAAAGGTTTCCGTAGGAAAGAGGAAGCCCTCCAGCTGCGCACTTCAGGGTTGGGTTCTGCAACACCCCGAGGGCAGCGGGTGCTAAAAATGAACGGTTCTATTTTGCAATAGCAGCTGGTTTCCTCAACGTTAAGTGCAGTAACGGCACTGCCTGCCTGTGATCCTCGTATTAAAAAGAAGCAAGTGAGTTGGCTCTCTTGCCATCCTAAAGAGTCTACATTGCTTTCAGGGAGCGACAAACCTGGGCTCATCCCAAACAGTCTCCGTGAGCCTTCTCTGGAGGATCTGGCCCAAAATATCTGATACTCTTGCCACTCTCCTGCTACGGCTCTTCGCCTGACACGCAGCCCCCTGTGCGGGTGAACTGACAGCACACCACCGCCGCACACCAAAGGGCTGGAGCTGTGCGGGAGGAACTGCAGTTTGTGGGAAGTCCCAGGCTGAAACAACAACCTGGGCATTTATTTCCCCTCCCTCCCCCATCCCTGATTCCACACCACCAGGGCCATTAATAAAAACATTTCCCTACTGTAAATCAAGAGGGGGAAAAAAAGATCTGGGCAGTTTCTTCCCGTAGGAGCAGGCAGGCTGAGGGACTTGGGTCTTTTTAGTCTGGAGAAGAGAAGGCTGAGGGGGGGATCTGAGCAATGCTTATACATACTTAAAGGGAGGGTGTCAGGAGGATGGGGCCAGTCTTTTTTCAGTGGTGCCCAGGGACAGGACAAGAGGAAATGGGCACAAACTTGAATATAAGAAGTTCCACCTAAACATGAGGAGGAACTTCTTTCCTGTGAGGGTGGCAGAGCCCTGGAAGAGGCTGCCCAGAGAGGTGGTGGAGTCTCCTTCTCTGGAGACATTCAAACCCCCCCCACCTGGACACGTTCCTGCGCAACCTACTGTGGGTGGACCTGCTTTGGCAGGGTGGTTGGACTAGATGATCTCCAGAGGTCCCTTCCAACCCCATGTGATTCTGTGATTCTGACTTGTGTAGGACCTGTGACAGACCACACCAGTTTCTAACTAGTTTTTCCCAAGTGTTTCCACTTGGGAAAGGGACTGTAGGGCTGTCAGTAGAAGAGGACACCTCCAGCGGTACAGGTTGGACAGTGAAGAGAGTAACATTTCTTTTTTTAAATTACCTGTTCCCTTTCTTTCTGTGCAATTCCTGCCAGACTGGTCCGGTGATTGACATGCCAGTGCCTTCCAGCTTCAACGATATCACTCAGGACCCCAGCTTGGAGAACTACATCGGCTGGGTTTGGTATGAGAAGGAGGTGCTGCTTCCTCTCCGATGGCTCCAGGACGACCTCAACACCCGAGTGGTGCTCCGTTTCGGCAGTGCCCATTACTACTCCATCGTGGTACGTTGTAGGGAAAACTGTCCTTGTGTTTCCAAAGTCACACTGCACTAAAATCTGTCCTGTGACTTCTTCAGCAAACACATCTCTGCCTAGATTTTTGTCAGTTTGCTATTTTCTTAACTCTTGGCTGTTTTCCTCCAGCCAAGAACTTGGCCACGTTTCCCAAGTCTCTCTTCTCTGATCCTCCAATATCAGGACCTGAAACATAAAAACAGCTAAAACATTTCCTTGCTACAGGATCATCCCAAATCTGTGTCTCTCAGTGACACTTGCTTATACATGACCCAGCCCTAGCTCCTTGCCTTCTCCCTGCTACGCCCGCCACAAAACCCCAGTAACCCTCCTTCTGGGGCTCACGGGTGTCTTCTCCTCCTGCAGTGGGTCAACGGAGTGCAAGTTGTGGAGCACGAAGGGGGCCACCTCCCTTTTGAAGCAGATATAAGCAGCATCATCAAGGGCAGCCCAGGGATCCCCTGCCGCATCACGGTTGCGCTCAACAACACCCTGACACCCCACACTCTGCCTCCGGGGTCAATTCAATACATGAACGACAAAACAAGGTGAGTTGCTGAAGCACTGTGCTGCTGAGCGTATCCCAGGGATGAGAGAGTGGGAATTTATTCGGCTGCTGGTTCATAAGACCCTCCGAGCAACTCAATTGTATTGGTTGTTATTTATGCCAAAATTAATCGGTTGAGCAGGGAGGAGTTTAAGCTTTGGTGTTATGAGGAGTCTGCACTGAGTTATTGCATGTGTTTTATACACAGGGAACTAAAATTAAGTCCCAAGTTGAATCAGCAGCAGATTGGAGAATCATGGAATGGTTTGGGTTGGAAGGGACCTTCAAGATCACCTAGTTCCACCCCCTGCCCTGGGCAGGGACACCTCCCACCAGACCAGGTTGCTCAAAGCCCCATCTAGCCTGGCCTTGAACCCCTCCAGGGATGGGGCAGCCACAGCTTCTCTGGGCAACGTGGGCCAGGGTCTCAGCACCCTCACAGCAAAGAATTTCTTCCTAACATCTAATCTAAATCTCCCCTCTTTCAGTTTAAAACCATTACCCCTCCTCCTATCGCTACACTCCCTGATTGAGAAGCTTAAATTCAGCTGGAAACTACAAGTACCAGCTATTCTGAAGGATCAAACATATTCAGTGCATTAGATGTTCATTAATTGATAGTTCCCTTCAGCGTAGCAGCAGTAGCACTACTGAGAAATAGATCCATCCTCTGGTAAAAGCTATTTTACCAGCTAGCATCTACTTTTACATGGCTGTTTTACATTGGTAGCATCCGTATGCTGCCTTCAGTTCTTGTGTAATGAAACATAATGTAGCCATTTCTCCTGTCTTGCTCACTCAGGTATCCCAAGAACTATTTTGTACAGAACATCAGGTTTGATTTCTTTAATTATGCTGGAATCCATCGCCCGGTTGTGCTTTACACCACTCCTTCTGTCTACATAGATGATATCACTGTGACAACTACTTCATCAGGGAGTGTTGGTAGGTCCAGAACAATTACAGCAGCTACCTCAGGCTCCAAATGGAGATGACAAGGGCAGCAGAGAAAATATACTGGAAAAGTCTGATTGAATTTGTTTCACAGTGGCTTTCTCTTGAACCTGAGCGGGTCTATTGCACAGCTCAGCAGCTGCAAGAATATGATAGAGAGTTCAGAAGCAATAAGAAAATAAAGAAGCACTTGCAAAAGACTGCTGTTAAAAGTGAAAGGATGATCAGGTGTTTCTCAAAGTAGAATGTCTCAGGAGGGGTGGTCTTCCTGCCACTTAAAGCAGGATTATCTCTAAGTAACAGAATTGTGTGATACACAAATCTTGCTGGAAACTTCTGAACCTCCAGACAGACAGGTCATGCTTCCTACGTTCTATGGATGTCACTCTATTGCTGTTCTACATCTCCCTAATTTTTTAATGCTGCTGTATGTGAAAAACCCTATAACATTTAATGCATGTGTTTTTCCTTTCCTGGCAGCCTCTGATTGTCTTTTGTTTCCTTTGAACCAGCAATGGTGCAATATCAGGTGTCGGTTGTTGGCAGCACACTCTATTCCTTGTCCCTGAGTTTACGTGACCAAGAAGGGAAAGTGGTTGCTACAGGCGATGGGCCAGCTGGAGAGCTAAAAGTGCTGAACCCAAACCTTTGGTGGCCTTACCTGATGCACGAGAACCCTGGATACCGCTACTCTTTAGAGGTAACTGTGACGTTTCTTCCTTTCTGTGTGCATTCCCTCTGACTGATAGCGTTAAGGAACTGCCATATGGCCCATCTTCCGTACTCATCTTCTCCCGCAGATCCTGTTCACATGACCAGGGTGGCATTGCTCATTAAACAGTAATCAAATAAAGCTTTGCCAGCTTCCTGGATGCTGAACTGAAAGATCTGTTGGTGCAAAGATGGGAGAACGCCTGGAGTGCACGCACACACTCCCAGATGCTTGCCCTTCACGTTTAGGGCCCAGTCCATCCCTTACCAAGGGGCCGTTTGACACAATACAGGGGAGGAGATACACAAAACCAGAGAGGCTCTGAGGAGCAGGCTGCTAACCGCTTCCACATGCTTTGCCATGCAGTGAGCTTTCTTCCCCCTCTTCAAAAGTTCAGTGTTAATAGCATGAGCCTGAAAGACTGAGTTAAGGATGAGGAGTGATGTAGATGCAGAAATCAGGGCAGATGAGCTGGTGTGAGTTTCCAGGGGCTCAGGTTTGTAGCTCTTGTGAGCATCTTGTGACATTTCAGTCGTTGGCTGGTATCAAGGTGCAGAGCAGACGAGATGTACTGCTGCCTTGCTGGGGTGGATGAAATGGCCCGGATGAGTAAGGGGAGACGAACAAGCCCCAGAAGGGTCATCCAGGCTTCATTCTTCATCCTTCAGCTTCCCCAGCTTGGATTTCTATTTTCTGTTTAGTCAGACCTTGCTCCTTACCTGAGGAGATACATGGGGACCACAGGAGGTGGCTGAAGCAGTGGTGAGGAGCGGGCAAGGTGCCGAGACAGGGCTGGGAAATGGACGGACAGTCAGGACAACCCTTATAGGCAAGGGAGAAGGAGGTCAGGGCAGCCCTGTGAAGCCCCAGTACATCACTCGTGTCTTTCCTTTGGGAATCCAGGTGAAAATGCAGGCGCAGGTGAACGGGGCATTGCTGGAGGACGTGTACACGCTGCCGGTCGGCATCCGCACCGTCCATGTCACCAGCACGCAGTTCCTCATCAACGGCCGGCCCTTCTACTTCCACGGCGTCAACAAGCACGAAGACGCAGATGTAAGTGTGTGGTGCTGGTGGTGGGGGCACCTAATGGCACCTCACTTTGTGCCACTCGGGCGGCAACTGCTCTTACCTCCCTTCTCCACCGTTTCCTCACACCCTTCTCCCAGGTGGGAGCTGCCAGGGTGAACGTTAAGGGGACACCATGTCCAGCCCTACCATAGTCATGACATCAGGGCTCATTGGCGAGCCCGGGCCCTGCTGGCAGAGGAGATAAACGACCCCCCCGGCCGTGGCTTCCAGTCAGAAATAGCGGCTCCCGGCTTCCTCACCCCGGGAAATGCCGGTGACCAAAGGCTCCGGCGGGGAAGATCCGAGCTGCGAGGCGCGGCCCGGCCACTGGGCGGCCCCACAGCCGCGCCGGAGGCCGCGTCCCCGCCCCTCACCTCAGGGGCGGCGGGAGCGCGGGCTCTCCTCAGAGGGCACAAGGCCCCGCCGGGCGCAGGCCCTGCTCAGCTCATGGCTGACACCTGTGACAGGGAGGGAGAGGGCGGCCCAGGCAGGGCAGGGCAGCTCCCCGAAGTGGCCAGTGCCAGCAGCTTAGCTGCAACTGCCGTCCCCTCTTGCTTCTCCAAACCCCCAGGATCTAACTGTGCATAGGGCAACCCCCTCAGAAAGGCCAACGCCACATGCAGAGGTGGGGCAGTCTAGAAATGGCACCCGGGGAAGGAAGCGCTCCCGAAACGAGCAGGGCAGCAGTGGTGCCCAGCTAATGTGTGAGGAGAAGCCCCCCACCTGGCAATGCGATGGGGTGTGATGTCTCTGTCCCCTCCCCAGATCCGTGGCAAAGGCCTCGACTGGCCCCTGGTCGTGAAGGACTTCAACCTGCTGCGCTGGCTGGGGGCAAACTCCTTCCGCACCAGCCACTACCCCTACGCTGAGGAGATCATGGACCTGTGTGATGCCTACGGCATCGTGGTGATCGACGAGTGCCCGGGAGTGGGGATTAAAATGCCGTAAGCGATCGCTCAAAGTACCCTTCCCCTTGTTTCTAGCTTCACCCCTGTCGCTGCGTCCCCTTCCCCTCCCGCAGCGCCCATTGTCCTGATAATGGAAGTACTTTGCTCTATTTAGAAATCGGCCCATTGCGCCACGTGTTCCTGGCGAGGTTGGGCAACCAGAGGGCGTTTTGCCACATGGCCATCGCGTCATTTGGCCTGATTAGCAAGCCCAAACCACGGCCCTGAACTATGCAGCAAGGCTTTGGGGAAATAGGGCAGAAGCCATATTCAGTGTCCAGGCTCAGAGGCTTGAGTTTTCACAGGGAAAGGCAAAGGGGATGGATTTTATACCCTTACCTCACCGGATCTCTCTTCCTCTTGTCTTTAAGCGAGAGCTTTGGGAACAAGTCCTTGCAGCATCATCTGGTTGTGATGGAGGAGCTGATCCGCAGGGATAAGAACAGGCCATCAGTTGTGATGTGGTCAGTGGCCAACGAGCCGGCATCGGAGCTGCCCCCAGCAGCCTCCTACTTTAAGTAAGTGCGTCAGCTTGTACACAGAGCTGAGGCTTGAATCTTGGCAGATGATGCAGCTTCTTCCTTTGGGATGGCACAGAGTAGTAGTAAAGAAAGAACAAGCCTTTTCTGGGGAACCCTGAAACAGTACCCACAGTTGCAAATTAAAAAATGTAACCAGTGCATGTGTTGAACTGATGTTCAGAGACACACAACAGTCTCAATCTGTTATTTCTGAACCAACCTATTACCCTCTGCAAAATTATCAGGAGTCCATTGGTCTGAGCATCTCTTCTTGACATAAGAGTCCAGCAAGGGCAGACAGGATGGGAACAGGATATTCCTTGTTACCAGTGGAAGACAAGTGCTAAATTCAAAGCTGAAAAATAATTGGCCTTTAATTCTGAAGACAAAGTTCTTCAGTTAATGCTAGTTATTTGTCCCTACAGACCCCTGGGGCTTATTTTTAAAGAGATTTAAGCTTTGGATAGCCAAGAGTACCCCTGTAATGGGGTAGCAGCCTGTCCCTAGTAGCTGTAAGCGCATTAAGAGGTAACTGAATTTTCATTCTTCAGAATGATCCACACCCTTCCTGCAGTATCAAGGCAGCAGTAGAGCTTGACCCTCCCATTCTCTCTCATCTCCCTTTTCAGGGTTCCCTCAAAAGCAGCCAACCTTTGACTGCTCTGCCTGCTGTGGCATAGGGCTAGGGTCTCATGCTTTTGCAGGAGCACATCCCAAGAGCCGTTTAGAAATTTTCCACTACCCTTCTCACGTTTTCATTTTCAAACTCACTGTCTCTTCTCCAGCTTCCAAGCTGCTGGCACCAACAGGCCAATTAACGTGCCCGTGTTTGGTATAGTTTTCACTCTGGTCTCCCTTCAGGTGGGATAGCAACCAACTTTGTGACAGATAAAGGTCTCTTTGCCATGATATTTATACTCCTGCAGAACTGGCTAGAATTGCAGGCACTGTATAGCAAATGATCACTAAGTACCCTGCAGCATTTAATTAAAAAACCCTCTACCTACTAAATCAAAAGCAGCTCCAAATGTCTGAGGGGGGTGGTGGTGAAAGGACAGAGAGCTTGGGGAAACGGGACTCTGCTTCTCCATGCTGTTGTTGAAGTCTTGCTTTACTGTTTGCAAACAGGACAGTGATAGCTCACACTAAAGCTCTCGATCCCTCCAGACCAGTAACCTTTGTGACAGATGTTAATTACGCTCTTGATCGTGGTGTAAGTTTACTTTATTTTCTAGCTCTTTGTTCTTAAAGTTCATACATTAAATTTCCTCCTCTTGTCATTTGTTTTACAGTCCTTTCCCCCCACCTCCCCAAGTTTACTGCAAATATTTAACAGGGAGAGGCAAAAGAAAACTTACGTTTTTGTTTCTAGTACAAAGCATCTTATCCTGTAGTTGTAGTCCAGCTGAAAAAAAAATATCTGTAAGAGAGGAAAACAGTTCTTTGTCTTAAGTATTAAAGATCAGCCCCCTGGATTCTATTAACATTGTCATGCTTTGCTATTCCATTAATTGGGTTTTCACTTGCAACTAAACCAAAGCTTAAACCTCTTTAAAATGCTAACAGCCCTTGTGGAGGTCTAAAGAAGGAAGCTTTGCTTTAATTCCTGCTTTAAACTGCTCTAGATCTTCTTTGGCAGATGTCTACTAATGTTGAATAATCGAGAAGCTCTTCCAGCTTTATAATTAAAGCCCCAGAGCTGTAGAAATAGCCAAAAGGCTCTTTCCTTGGATGTCTGTGCCTTAAGCTGGTCATAGCATGAATCAAGGATCTTTAACACAAAAATATGTTTCCAGGGTCGTTCCTATGTAACTTTTAATTTTTCAATATGGCTTTATAATACTTGTCAATACTGTACAATAAACACTTCTAGCAGGTGAGGTTGTAAGTACATGATACTACCGCACATCTGGGATACAGGTTACACTTTGTATTATTTTTTTCCCAAGCTGTGCTACAGTTAGCAGGAATGACCTCCTGTAACTCCGAGAGGTCTGTTCCTCTGCACCCCAGGAAAAGAAAAGCGATGGCCTTAGTTTTGAGGGTGCCCAGCAGGGATCTGCCCCCAGATATCTATCGCTGTTTCATCAGGCACACACAGACTCCGACATCCCATCCCCACCAGCGTGTTCTGACCAGCTTGAGGAGACACAGAAAAACAGAAACAAAGAATACATCTCATACACTGATGTGATATTAGAACTTTTTTTTTTTCCTTTTATTACAAAACATGTTAAGAGAACATTGAACAAGTTACATACAACATCACTTTATCTTTAGCGGGCTTTGTGCCCTTTTATCGTACTGTCCATGTGGTAGAAATGGCATATAACTTGCAGAATGCTTAGTCTTAGTATTGCACCATTGATGCACGGATTTAGTTGCCAGTCAAAATATTTGACCACTAACTTGATAATCACATTCCAATACTCAAAAAAAAAAAAGTATATCTAAATGTACCAGCAAGCCAGAGACATCTTGGAAACTTAAAAACTTCTAACAAACCTGAGGATGAAATGAGTTGATCTTGTCTAACTCTTTGATTCCCTAAATCTGTAGGAAAAATGCCAAATTTATGCACTATTAGCTTGTTAATTTTATCCTGCTTTTTTTCTGGGAAAAAATGTCACATTGGGAGGGCCTTAGTGATGGGGAGAAAAGACTTTATTGTGTAATGAAACTGTATTCCATGAAATGAAGCGAAAGGAGGATTTCGCTTTACGAGTGAAGGTTGTCTACCCCGAGCCCTGTGACAAAACACTCTCACCTTGTTTTCTGTAGGCTCCTTACGTGGATGTAATTTGTGTAAATAGCTACTTCTCCTGGTATCACGACCCAGGCCACCTGGAAGTTATTCCACTACAACTCACAGCGCAGTTTGAGAACTGGTATAAAACCTACCAAAAACCAATTATCCAGAGTGAATACGGAGCAGACTCGGTTCCTGGACTTCACAGTGTAAGTGCTATAGCTGCTATAGATGGAAAAAATGCATCGCCTACAGGGTTAGCAAAATTTAATTAGAAGACACAAGTGTCATTGAGCCTGACTTCTTAGTTTTGAGATCCATTAGCTTGTGAGTGTCCAAAATATGCCAAGATTGTAATCCTGCTCCACTGAAATCGATGAACTTTGCCACTGACTAACAAAAGTTAGATTCTACCGAAAGAGAAGTTTTTAGCTTTGAGTAAAAGCACTGAGCACTTTGAAATCTGTACTTCGGTATTTGTAGAAAACACTTAATGGGAAGATACGACCCTGGAGAGTGGACAATTCATTTCATGATGCTGTCCTGCATTGAAGGGGGCGGCACTCTTATACCCATCATGATAGAACACCATTACCAAGCAATACCACAAACTTCTCCCCAAATATATCTGGCCTCATGTTTGTACCTTATGTGCCTTTCCCATTGTAACGTCAGTGGTCACTAATCATCACTAGACAGCCATTGTTAATGCAGCAGCAATAAACGGACCAAGCAATTGTAAAGCTTGTTTTCGGGAAGCAGGTCCCAAGTAGGAAATTAACAGAGAGAGCCCCTGCTGAGATCAACTGTCACCTTAATTCAAGGCCACCTCTTTCTCCTGGCTGTAGGATCCACCTCTGATGTTCAGCGAGGAGTATCAGAAAGCCATGCTAAGGGAGTACCATTCCGTTTTTGACAAAAAGAGGAAAGAGTATGTGATCGGGGAGCTCATATGGAATTTTGCCGATTTCATGACTAATCAAGGTAAGCTTCTATTGATATTCTAAGCAACTCTCCATCCTCCCTGCAAGTTTAAAGTAGTTTATGATACACAAAGAATACTGTGCTGTAGAGTAGGAGAAAAGGGCCCCCTGCTTACCAAAGACAGAGCACAGCTGGTTTCTGTGACAAAGTCCAGCACGAGCGGAGCAAGAGGGAAAGTCCTGCCTGTACTTAACGCGTCCTCTCTTTCCAGCTTGAGCTCCTACATGTCCCACCTGCAAAGATGCCACCCAGAACGTGAGACAACACCCTAGGGCAGAATGCCAGGGAAGCTCGTGAGCAGACCCAGGTTACTTTATTTCTTGGCCATCCTCAATTCAGAGCCTCGGTCGGCTGTTAGGGCTGCGTCTCACTCACTTCATACTTCATCTACAACTGCCCTTAGTAACACAGCACCTTAAATAATGTATTATTAACTTGGTAGAGGTCTAGCAATAGAGGACCAGATGCCACACCAGTAGACAGCTATCCATCGCGATGCTCCATCCACTATTAATAAGTAAGCGCATTCGCAAAGTGTGGGGCATTACTTAATCTACAGTGCAGTCACACAGAAATTAAAACAATTACAACTCAGGAGACCTAGTAAGGAACCAATTATGCATATGCCACCTGCGCTGAGTTAGGATGGAGAACAGTCAGTGTTAATTTCAGGCAGAGAAACACCATTAGGAATAATCTGTAGAGCACCAGTATCGGTATTACAAAGCTAAGTCATCGGAGAGAAGCGGTCAGAAGAATAGTACCAATATCAAATAGGAGGATGGAGAAAACTTAGACAGGTTCACATACAGATATGCAGTTCCAGTCTCTCTACGTGTTGTGATCCTCTTCTCTAGTTTCCTATTAAAACTAAAACAGGCAAAAAGGATACAGACACCACTAAGGACAGTCAAACAGTAATCAACATTTTCACCATCAAATTTCAAGTGGAGCTAATGGCAGAGGAAACATCTGCTGTAAATATAATACTGATCAAGTTAATGGGCACACCTGAATTAACTGTCATCAACTTACCAGCTGTAAATACAATGAATTGCAGCTATATTGCTCAGTTACATCAATTAGTCTTGCCAAGATGACGCAAGTTACATCTGCCAAGTTCCCTGTTGTACCTGACTATCTGTAGAAGAAAGTGCATAGGTCTCTTCCACCTAACCTGATTAGTACATACATCGTAACAGTTCAAGTAGGGGATATCAGAGCATTTTATATATACTTGATTTATTTTATAACTTCTCTACAGGGACCACACGTGTTTTGGGGAACAAGAAAGGAATATTTACCCGCCAACGACAGCCCAAATCAGCTGCATTTGTTCTTAGAGAAAGATACTGGAAGATTGCGAACGAATCGAGCTGTCTTCCTCCTATAATAAAATCACATTCCCTCTTTCTAAAATGAAATCAAAAGGTACAGTGGCTATGCTGAACTTGTTCATTAAATTTCTCTTTAAATAGTACTTATGCCCGACTCAAGTCTTGCACATCTAATACAACTTCTAGTCCACTTCAATTAGTGACTATGATACAAAGCAGATCAGAAACACTACTTTCCTACACGTAGCCATGTCTATAGGCTTCCTGTTTCCAGGTAGTAAAATGAATATTCAGAGTTTCAAGGAACTGAAGTTAGAGATCCTGACTGAGGTATCTGTTTATGGCAAAAAATAAAATAAATTATCTAAATCAATGCTAAAGACTGAAAAAAAAAAAAAATCCAAGTTACTCTAAATGAACATCACATCCCTCCAATGTAAATGAGGTTTTCCAGTTACATCCCCCTGACAGTTACACTACTCAGATCACAGCAGATTGTCCACAGGATTACTGAGGAGCAGAATTTAAATAGCTTCTCTGGCTGGACAGAACTGGCTGTGAAATTCTGAGAGTTCACAGCATTCAGGAAGTGTATGAACCACCACTTCGAGTGGATACCCGACACACTCCAGTACAGTATAGAATTCATACTACAGCAGCAAGGGGGAATATATAAGATAAGTAGGTACTACATCAACTGAACTTTGTTTAAAACTATTTATTTTAATCACAGTACCAGAACTGCCACTATTGGATGCAGTTTTACCTTCCAGCATGGAAGGGCTTCCTTCACATTAAATTGTCACTATGCACTACAGTTAATAGCAGCTGAGGGTAAATTTGATCTAAACCTTTTTGATACTGGCCTGAAGCATCCTGGGGTAGGGCCATGTGTAAATTAACGTGCACACACTACTTTAGACAGTGACATAGTGTAGTAACATCCCTTTCACACCGCACACCAGTCCTAGAGGACTCCAAAGGCCAGGCTTTAGGCTGCAAGAGATGATGCCAATAGTCACAGAAGAGCTTGGCACGCTTAGTCTGCAAACTTCTCATTGCATCGTCCCAGGGTTGTCCCAAGAGCAGTGTCACCCGTAGCAGAACCACAAGATTGGAGGCTGCCTGCTGAATTTTGGAAGCTGGCACAATTATGTGGTTTCATTATTCCAATTTCACGGATACCGTGTGAAACTCTTGCTCTGACTATTTTTTCTGCAACTGGCTCTTCTGCTAGTACCACCAGAAAATTACCAAGATGTCTGCCAACATAAAGAAAATATTTGCTCTTACGTAGCGCGGTGGCCAAATTCTCTTTCCTTTAGATGGGTACATTAGGAACCAACCCCACCTTCCATGCTGCCTCATGCAGAGTAAGAACCTACAGATTCACTGCAGACCTCAATTTTTCTTGGGTTTTTAAGGGAAAAAGAGAAACATACGATCAACATTCTGTATGGTTATACCGTGTTAGGTCTACAGATTTTTCTATATCACTAAAAACCCAGAATATAAACGTCTATCCGTAGTAGAAAGACGCTTGCTCAAGAGTACCATGGTATAAGAGTGACTACTGTATTTAAGCCCGCTGCTAGTGTTTGAAAGCAATTTCAACTTCTCCATCTCTAGACAGAAACTTCTTTAAAACCTTTTTTCTTCCCCATTTCAACAGACGTGACATACCAACAGCCACCACGTCAAAATACAGATAACGATGTGGCATTGTTAACGCGTTACAAACTAGGGCTCGGATCCCTGGGAGAACACACAGGGCTCGCGGCTGCAGAAGAGAAAGCCATTGCTTTCGTTCAGTCCAGCAAGAGGGATGCAAAGATGAATATCCACACGTACGGGACGCACGCGTTTCAGTCGTAGCTCCTGCTTGTTCCGAACAGCTCAGCGCAATTGTAAAGCCAACCCGCCTCATCCAGCCCTTCCCCAAAGCTCCCTCCCCCCCAACCCAGGAAAAGGTACAGCAGTTTCCAGATACTTTATGATCTCAGCAGAGAGCAGTCACAGCAGCCCTACAGATCCAAGGAAAGCAGGAAGCCATACAAATAACATGCTTAACAGGGGTTTTTTTGTGCATGTTGCTTAAAGAACGGTAAACAGTTAAAGCCTCAAGTCAATGCTGCTCAACCTTTACACGCCCGTGTGCGCACAACATCCAGCGAGGCACGATGAAGCTGCAGAAATTCTATGAACTGGTATCTCTGGAGACCCGGGTGCTTTCACCCTTCTACTGCTAACACACAATGTCTTTGAAAAAAATAAAATAAAATAATAATCACAACTTAGTACATTTCTAGAAACAGAATTACAGTACCGACTTTAAAAACAGTTTCTAAGGCTCAGACTGAGTCCAAAAAGGCCTCTGATTGGGTTCATTCAAGCTCTTATGTTTCGACTGCATGAATGCAGCCTAAGAATGATTGCAGCAAGACGTCCACAGGTAATTTCTACATTTATTTTTTTATACCAAAAAAAGTTATGTGCAACAAATAGAATTCGTACATATTTACATTGTTTTTACCTGTTAGCAAAACTGTATCCTAAACCTCCAATAGAGAATCTCTCAACCTATATTGATAAAAGGAACATCTGCCCAATGACTCCATTTAAATGGATGTTCAATTTGGAGTTTAAAGCACTAGTAATAAATAGTCGATGGAACATATTATACAGAACAAACACCTAATATTTAGGCCATGCTTAATACAGTTTTATGGTAACAGAATACTTCATCTTTTCTGGACCAGTTTTGTCTAGATCACCTTTAAGCAACGTTGGCAGAACCAAAGCTCTTTCAGATCTCTCTTTGACTTTAGCCCATAGAAATTAGGAGCATCGAGTGCTGCCTGAAGCACCTCACCAGTCGTTAGGAACAGTCGAGAGACTCTACAGCAGAAGACAAATGCATCCTACGGTACGCAGAAACCTCCTCAGAAGAGAGATTTGCTGTCGCTTCAGAGATCAAAGGTGGCAGGGAATGTTTCATTGGCCTTAGCGTTGCAAACACTTTACAGTAAGAAACCTCCAAGAACATTCATTTCCTAAACAGGACTTGAAATCTTCGTTGGCCTTAAGAGTAGCAAGTACCTTACAGTAAGAGGATTTCAGGAATGTTAATTCCTAAGCGGGTTTTGGGATGAGGTTTGCTTTTCCAATCGACCCCTTCCTGCAGAACTTCTGAGAGATGGGAGAAGGGGAAAAGCCCAAATTCAGAATCACTTTGTAGATTATGATTTATTTTTTTTCCCCCTCCATAAGTGTTGAGACCACAGCCAGATCTGTGTGATGGCACCGCCCCTCCGTCCCTCTGCCAGAGCAGGTATTATTGACTAGCAGTTTTAGCCATGATCTCATATCCTCAAGATTTCTCAGAATTTGCCTTCAGATTTGTAAGGCTCAAATTAACATCGAGCACATATTTGCCACGACATTTGTTTTGGTTGGGGTCAG
>VXAK01009519.1:20299-43427 GCA_013399435.1 Arenaria interpres
TGCACGGAGCACTCATTAGATTTCCATCACATCACTAATTGTAACCTGAGCCATTTTACTGGAAGAAATATGCTGTTTCTATCATTAAGAGCAACAAGGAAAGGAGTCAAAGAACTGGAAGCAAAAAGGTCCAAATTTCTACTGCTAATATTATTTTGCCCTTTATTCAGGCCAACTGCATTTCTGAAGCACAAGAGAGAAAGTAGAAGAGTTAGGGCCATTTCTAGCAAATCACTTCCAGTAAAAAGTAACTGCAAGAAAAGCACACAAGACAAGAGAGTTCACAATTAAGGATCAGATTTGCGAGATCGTGCACAAAGTGTAGCTGCAAATTCTCCCAGAGACCAAACTCAATTTCCATTTGATCCCTATGTGCACACAAACAAGGACTGCAGACACCACGGCTGAAAATCTGGCCCTAAACAATTTTACTAAACAAACTGAATTAACAGACTATGCCCACACGGACAAGCACAAGACACAGTGAAGTTAGTCAACACCTATTACTTTCAGCTGATGGGGCTTTTTTTTTTCCCTCCTCTCTTTTTTTCCCCTCCCTTGATGTACTACACCCAGAGATTGGACCAAGTAATCTTTGATTATACTTGTCTCCATTGCTGCTTGTTCTGAGATATTAGCACTGCGACTAACCATTTCAGGCAGCACGTGTTCATCTCTTCCTTGGATGAAAAGACGTCTTAGTATAGATCACAGGAATGCATCAAAATAAATCTATACAACGTATTAAACAGTGATATTGCCTCAAGGCTTGTCAGAGAACAAAGTGAAGCCCTGAGGGACCAGTTGAACATCATTCACTCCCCTCATATCAAAGTTCAAGGCATTTGAGAGACAGAACTAAACATCAAGACAAGCTTTAACTATACTCTGGTCAATACAAAACGCATTTAATGAATTGTTGTCTAAAACTGTTAGACAAGAGGGACAAGTAATTTAGCGTTACATGCAACAGATGTTACTCATACCACAGAACTCTATACATAAAAGCAGTTTCCACCTACGTCCTTGATACAAACCAGAAAATTACTTCAGTAGTAATTTAAATACTATTTTGTGAATTCAATCTAAAAATTCTATTTTCTCTACGGAACACTGCATGTTTCACAGTCAAGTTTATCCTCAGCAATTTAGTGTTTATAATCCACTTAGCCATACAACGTAAGTGTCTCTCTGACATTCGTGTTTAAGAAAAAAAAAAATCCTAAAATTAAGTTAAACTAATTCTTTAAATAAATGGGTACGCAGTTGGAATTCTTCATATTTAGAAGCTGACAAGGGCAAAAAGCAGCACAGCACCAATTACAGAAAGTAGCTGAACCTACACATTTTGGTGTCACAGAGTCTGAAACACAAGTATTTTATTTTTCTGAATCACATCATCAACCTTCTATCGCATTGATTGAACTGAAACAATATTGCTACCACTTCTCAGTCTAAAAACTAAAATAGATCTCTTAATACTCGTCTATCCCCAGCAAGTTTGCTGGGAATTTTGTTTGTTTGTTTGTTCATTTTTAAAGCAAGGACACTTCTGCCTGCCAAGTTCAACACAGAGTATTTGGTTCAAGATTTTAAGACAGAAGGCACTTTTAACATTCAGCCTTAGAATACTGAGTGCAGAAACAACATTTACAATTTTGTTCCTCTGTTTAAATCTGCAGTTTAATTTTTTTTTTCCCAATTAGTTATTAGAGAGAGCAATGATAGCACTATATCACATTTCATTTTCGGGAGCACATTTACTTACTTATCCCACTAAACAGGTTTCCCTTCCAAGGGATCTTACATGCGTCAGGCCTAAAGTTCATTTCCCAATATAGCACAAACCAAAGATCCTGACGAAGATCAATTAAGTAACTGCTTCTTCAGTGCACTACTTGGTTATCCCACTCAGTCGGTGGTTTCCACTGCAAAATGCAATTTTATACTGCAGCATTCATATAACATCAAACATTAGTAACACTGGCTGTCTGACCGCAGTTTAAAAATGAAACAGCTCTGCATGGAAATTAAGTCCTTTCAAAGAACACTCTTTGATACACCAACCCCCAATCTGCATTATCATCCCACTGGCAGCTTTCTATTGACCACATAGAGCTATTTTCATTCTGTACAGAAATTAATGAAGTTGTGGTTTAATGAACATACTTCAGGTTTCAGCTTTAATTCCATTTTCATTACTGGAGACAAAAAAAACCAAAACAACACACCCCAAAAATGGAACAAACCCCAACCATCATTGTGGTGAAAGCACTAGCAGTTAGTGCAGCAACACGGTGTTCTCTACAGAGATCACTTCTTCCATCGTGTCAGTCGTCTCCTGGCTGCACACTCTGACAGCTCCTAGGCTTACAAACTCATTGTACTGTGAGTTCTCCAGGGATGAAACCAATATTTCTAATTTTATTTACAGTATAAGTCCTAGTCAAATCTAAGTCCATCAGCTAAAAAAAAAAAGAAGTAATACACATACTGTAAACATGGCAACATTAAATATGGTAATACTAGTCTAGAATATTTAATGTCATGATCACATCTTGTTATACCTGAATTTATATACAGGATATTTTATAGCAGGTGTTACCCACTTCACAAGTGGAGGGGGAAGAGAGAGAGTCTAGGTTTTGCTGTGGCTAAAACTCCTTCAAAGTAAAGTTAAAGCTTGTCTTTGATTGTATTAGAGCTTTCTTTCATAACCACATTTAAATTGAAGATTAGCGCACACACAAAAAAAATTATCTAGGGCCCCTTCAAATTTATAATTAAAAATTCAGTTATGATTCTCAGGGAAAGTGTCTGATATGGAGAATAAAAAATTACTGCAAAATAAACTTAATGGAAGTTGGGTCTTCAGACTGTCAGTCAAGAGTTCAAACAGGCGTTATTCCTGTTTGGGTTGGAGTTGCCGTTTCCAGGCCTCGTTCAAATAAACTAGTCGTTTGTAGTTGATGATAAAGAGAATGAAGTTCAGCAAATATGTGATGACGCAGACAATGCAAAATTCCTTCAGCACGAAGTACAGAATGTACGCCAAGTACAATGACCCTACTACAGACACTATGGAGGATGTCATGAGGATTAGAGCTGCTACTGCACTTGCTGTCATACCTGCAACAAGAGAGAGAGAGTTACTACGGCTGCTCCCGTTTCCCCGCCTTCCACACAAAGCAAATAGCCTGAGCGCTCTAATTCAAACCAAAGGCTACTCAGCAAGTTTATCATCACAGAAAAGTCTGTTTAAAATACCATGAGTTCAAGATGGCTGACAAATCGCTATTTGGAGGGGAGCTTCTAGGTTCTGTATGACAGTCCTTTCATAAGAAGTATGGGTTGTATTTACCATCTTCCGTATTCCTGAGTTATGGGAAAGTTACAAGTTGGTCAAGTTATGTCTATCAATATTAATAGCTTTCTAGCAGACCATATAGTTACAAAGAAATATGCATACATTACACTTCATGCACTTTTTTCCCCCTGCTATCTCTATTACTCCTGCAAAACTTCTAAATTCCATTTTTATTTCCTCTCTTTTCTATTGTGCAATCCAATGCTAAATATATTTAAGGGAAAACACCAGTGCAGCAACTGTCTTGACGCTTATATTAATAATAGCATAGCAGGAGAAAATGCAATTGCTCTGGCTATCAGTTGGGGTTTTAAGCCCTTTGGATAGATGTATCACTAGACTGTTGCTAAAAGAGAAAAAAAAAGATAAAAATCACATGCATTTATCTGGTCTCTTGCACATTGCGCAACGTACAATGCACTGCTCTCATCACCACAGACCTGTTACATACTTTAGACTTTAAACTGAATTCATACTTACCAAGTAGCATTTGTAGTATATAAAACACGAGTCCAAAAACACTGTTTGACTGATTTAGTGCACTGTCCTTTCCAAAGATGGAACCCAACAGACCGAATCCTCGACCCCATCTGTAAAACAGTGAAACTAATTAACTTGTATTTGGGCACCTGCTGCTTTACATCAATATTTTCAATTCATCACTGTTGGGAAAGAAAAAAAAAGATACATATGTTCTGACACAAGCATTGCACTCCTGTAAGAAGTTCAGGGTTATCTTGGAAAACCAAGCAGCTTGCACCAGGAGGTGCACTAGGTACAACTTCATCCCACACATCACTGATTAAAGGTATTCAACACACCAGAAACTATTAAGTTCACACAATTGCAACTTCACCAAATACCATGTCTGCTTCCTAGGGTCGTAGTTTAAACCTCTTTTGTCAAATAAACACTTCTTCACTCCACTAATAGCTTCAGCAGTTCTCTCCACCATGGTAAGCTGGACACACGCTCACTCTACAGCTGAGGGAAAATGGTACCACTTGGCAACTAGTCACTGATTCTGCCAGCACTTACCTCCCTGGCATCCGAGGAAGCAAATCCCAACACATGTTTGCACTTCAGTTGCTCCCAATCAGTCTAACACCTTAGGAGGAACCCAAATCTGTCAAGCAGATGAGTTGGTAGATGGCACCATAACAATATTCACAGACCTCATTTGTTAGAGCCCTCGCACAGCATGACACCTTGAACTAGCTCTAGTACAGCAAGTTATTTGGAAGCTGCACTTCTGTCTGCATAAATGAAGCACATCAGTGTTTTCTGCTCTAACAGCAATAGTTCATTAAGTATCTTGAACTAGCACCTTCGCCACAAAGTGACTTCCAGCTTTTTAGTGATAGGGTAGAAAGCGGCACAAGCCCTACAAAACTGCTGCTGCAGTAAGGGGGATAAAAGATTAAATTAGCAAACATATTTGTGCTAAAAACCATTAATTTGATGCCCTAAGGCAGATCATGCCATTATTTGTAAAAGCAAAGTGAGGACTCCGTTTATTAGTGTCACTTGAAAATATGATGAGAAGCTAACACTAGTTCAACGTGCAACTGAAATCACTTTCAAGAGAAGGTTAGGACTCTGCCAGCATGTCTTTGGAGCACCAAGTCAAGCACTACACAAATGTAAGGCTGGGTTCACATCATCAGGTTGATTGTCACATAACTACCTAAAAAAAAAATATGCACTTCCCCACTGCTCTGTTAGAGCAGAAAACATCGGCGTGCTTCATTTATGCCAACAGAAGCACAGCTTCCAAATAACTTGCTGCACTAGAGGCACTGGTTCTACTAAACCAAGACACAGCAGAGGTTCACTCTCCACACGCTACAGGAACGTTGCTGATACACCTCACCAAACGTCTGAGACCAGTGAAAGCTACCACCACGTTACAAGCAGTTTCCTCAGACAATAAGGTACCACAATAAGTATAATTTAATACCATCCCCAAAATACTTTCTAATTTCAGATATGCAAGAGGTTGTCCAGCTATCAAATGTAGTATTAAAGAGCCAGACAAATATATTAAAGGTATAGTAATTTTGCATTTAATATTTTATTTTCATATTTCTGTGTTACCATATTTATAGATTTTTCAGCTTACTATCCACAAGTGCAACTTATCGTTCTAGTCTCCCAAGAGAGAATTCTTTGAAGGGTGACAAACTCTATTTGAACACACTCGGGCTCTTCTTACCAGGAGATCGAACAACGTAACTCAAAGCACGCCTACGGCCGTGATTCACCACCAGCCCAGCTCAAAGGGACTGCAGGGTGTTGAGCTCCTACTTCTCCCTGCCCCAGCTGAAGCTCTCACTTCTTCTGATGCTCATGAGATCCTGTCGTGTTCGAGAGCGAACTCAAGCTTAAAGCAGCAGAAACTTTAGACTACAGAATCTGACCCTACGGTTAATCCGCAAGTGAATAAAATGTTGCTAATGGAAAGATAACGAGCTCAAGCCCTTCCTGACAGTCAGTGTTCCCAAGCGATCTGCTCAGAGCTGCAAGAAGGTCAAAGCACAGCAAGAGCTTTTTCCACAAGCAATAGTTCATTAAGTATCTTGTTGGCCTTGTAGCAGCTTTAAGGACATCAAGTATTAAATTTCAGTCCATGGAGCACAGCTCTAATCTCCCATCTTATTCCACACACATCAGAAGAGCGAAGCAGCCTGTGGTTTAAGATGAAGCACTTTTTCCAGCCTTATAAGGTTTGAAGTGTGAGGAAGTTTTCAGTTTCAACAAACTGAAAAGCAAAACATTTAGACTTTGTATATTTCTATCAAGAATCCTTCCATCAATTTCCTCCTAATTCTAAACCCCACTAAAATGCACAATGAATCAAGTACTTTTGCAGGCAATTGGAGGAAGGAAGATGACTGAGTATGACAATCTTCCTTCTCACACCTGAGTTATGATAACTTTGAAAGCCTAAAAAACAAATAGCAAGAAGATTGCAGTCCTAACAATAGAATAAACACCAACGAATAAAACAGCAGGAAAAAAGGACTACAAACTACTCAGGAGTTCTTTGCAGAACTTGTCTTTATACGAAAGAATATGATTTACAAGAACTACTGTTAACTCGGATCGATTTTTTTGGATACAGAATGGTAAATCAAATGAACTGCACTAATTAGAGAGTTGTTTGCACAGCAAGATAAAAACATAGTCCAACATCACCAACCCTTTCCTGGTACTGACTTTCAGCTCCTCATCCCTGAAGCAGTCGAGCTTCTGTTTTGCAACTCACACTGAAGTCACCCTGAGTGATTCAGAGCACCGTGACAAACACATGCGGTAAAACGGCTTTTGCCACACCCCAGTTTCACTCCTATTTAAACAGGAAAAAAAAAAAAGGCAATCTGAACTAACTTCCTTGAAGTTTTAAAACAAATCTTTAAGATACCTTCCTGTGTGTTTCAAGTAACTCCAATTCCCCTCTCTGTTGAAGATGACACTCCGCTTCACTTATCTGCAGGCACAACTTCGAATGTTCTTCAAAAAAGTTTTCGGAATAGTAATTGAGGAAATCCATAACAAAGCGTTTAGAACTGTTCATGGAGTTTTCCAACATCTAACATTTAATACGACAGTAACTTTTAGCCCAATGTGCATTTCCTTTTATCAAAATGAGGTCTTAAAAATTATTATCCACTCTCTAAACTGTGTCCCTTTGGTTCTGTGGTATTTAACAAAGCTCAGAAGTATTGCATTTTTAGAAATTTAAAGCAATATTTGCATGTACTTGACACTTGTCAAAAGAATGTCAAGAAGAACTGAGGTCATTTTGATCCACAAGTAACATATTTCCAATAAAATCTTATACTGTTAAATCACTACCTCCTTTGCACAACTATGAACATCCTCTATGTTCCAGAAAAGTGTATTATGGGAGTACACTTAAACTTTAAACATTTTACCATAATTTAGCAGAGACAGTTCCACTGGCAGAAAGGCAGCCTCCTGCAGCACCCTAGTATCTCAGTCATTTTAAAGGACAAGTAAACAACCTCCACGTTTAACAAGCTTGAAGCTGGAAGACTTATCAGTATTACCTCAAAAAGCAACAGAATTCTAAGTCTGCCAAACACAGCAAGTCAAACAAACAAAAAAGTATGTATTTAGCCAGGAGTCAGACTATTATCCCATCCACTCTCTGTAAGAAATGCTCTATTTTTTTTCTAGCCGAGCACCCCAATTCTGAGAGTCACCTACAGATGATGTTTTAAAGGGCTTTTACAAAGATTATTCCCCAAGATCTCCCCTTGACCTCAATTACCATTAAATTAAGAATCAGCTTAGGGAACTTCTGAACTGGGGTTTCACCTGCATCAAGACGCTCAGTAGCCAATCTTGAAGCCTTCCTGAACGTACCCAGGTGCTCTCTGAACCTATACTTTTGACCTTCCCAACGTCCTTCAGAGATGAATGCCAGGATCGCGTCACCTCAATTTCACTTGGCAATCCTTAGTTCTCATGTCCAGAAAAGAACTAACTATTGTATATTTGGTTTAACGTGAAAATAACGATACTAGATCAGGTCAACTCCCCCTAGTTTCAGTACCACGTCCCTAACATCAGCGAGTAGCAAATGCCTTGAAAAAAGCACACACACTTCCCAGTTCGCATTCTGGTCTCCTAAATGCCTGGCTGAAAACACTATCACATCCTTCAGGAGATCTGATTATTAATTGGCACGTATGACTCAAAATCAGAGAACCCTCTGCATTTGTGCAGCAGCAGGTTTTCCAACACATTTCGCTTTCAATTTTAAAGTTTGCTGCACTGAAAAGGGTAAACAATAACAATTAAANTATTTAAATTTATATTATATATTATAATACCTATTGTGTATATATATAAAGCTGCAAGGGAAGAACTCAAGTTTTGTTTTCTGAGTAGCAGTCGATTCCTTAAAGCCCCTCATTTCAGTATTATTATTCACCCCATAAACATTATTTTGTTATCAACAGCAAGCACCATTTACTACTTTGTAAACCTGAGGAAACAATAAATATTTTCTAAAAAAAGCCTACACTTGATAAGTGATATGCACGTTTCCTTAAGCGTCATCTGACTTTTGAGTTAAGTTACAGCACAGAATGAAAGTTCTCAGGAGGGGGGTAAAGCTGGCCTGCGCTCACACATCGCCTTCAATAAAAAGCTCATACAAAGGTCAAAGGATCTGGAGCATGTTAATACTTCCCAACGATAAGAAAATGCGGTTGCAGCGTCTTTACAGCTTCACTAGAGGATTTTTGATTAAACTGAGTTCATGTTTACAAGATCACACCAATCTATCAGTTTTAATAAATTAAAAGCCTTCAATTAGAAGCCAAAAGAAAGGAGATTAAAAATTCCCCATTTGCAAGCTTGCCAAAAGTGCTCAAAAATTTTGATACACTTAATTTCGTGTTTAAATCTATTAGCAGTTTTTACCATAAGCAAATGGGATTCTGTTCTCTATCTCCTCCAGCTCTACCTCAAAAACAGTCCAAAAAAATCTCAGTGTCTGTATCAGCAAAGTCTAAAGCAGACAGTGGTTAATTATTTTATAGCAGTCTTTACAGAAGCACAGAATCTCTTTACAGAAGAGATTTTTACAGTCTTTACAGAATCTCTTCTATTAAACTGTCATAAATGAAGCTCGAATTTGAACCATAGGCACATTATTAAATTTACTCTGCATCAGGCAAAATAATTCTCAGCCCTATTGCAAATTCCAGTCAAGCTAGAAATGATGTATTTATGAAAAGCAAAAATACACGTGTGGTTGAGGCACCATCCCTGGAGGTATTTAAAAGACAGGCTGACATAGTGCTTAGTGACGTGGTTTAGCGATGGATTTTTATCAGATTTAGGATGATGGTTGGACTAGATGATCTTAAAGGTCCCTTCCAACCTAGACAATTCTATGATTCTACGTGTATACACTGTAAGGTCGAAAAAAAAAAAAGTCCTGTAGCTCAGCTGCTGCTCAAGTATTAAGCCATCAATTTTTGTTAAACAGATGAGACAAAAATCACTCGAACTATCAGCTTCTGCCGCTTTGGGAACAATTTGCTGTAGTTCTAATGAAGCTGTTTTTCTACAAACGTTGCTGAAACACCTTCCTTCCCCAGCACAGGGAATAACCTGCAGCTCCCCTTCAGCTCACACCCTCTGCCCCCTGCCTCCCCAACCAAGTCCACTCTCTATCAGCTCTGTCTGACTCCTGTTTGCGCTCCCGCTGCCCGTCTGGCTGGCAGACCACACGCCACAGATAAGCTTAGCTCACAGGGCAGGGTTTTTTCCCCTTCAGCAGAGGTATTGCTGTTGAGTCTCTCTCCTCTCCCCTTCGGCCCTGAATCTGTTTCAATAAAACTTTGTAACTTGTATCCTTTGTTAAGTTTTGCCATATAAAATGAAAAAGTATAAAATAAATACACAATGGCAAAATCTTCTCTAGAAACCAGGCTAAAAAAGCACAAAAATACAACGTATCTCTTGGCCTCAAGTTGTTTGTGCTTTTTGGCTTGGTATTCTTCGCTGTAAAACTTGTCTCTTACTCACCTAGCTACAGCTACACCAATTCACCATCGTCTCGAACCTGCAGCACTCCAAATCCTGCTGAAGCGGAGCACTTGACACAGTAGATGTATTGTGTCTCCCCTGATTTCCCCAACCCCATTCAAGGAACTAGAGATCTTCAACCTTCCCTCAGACAGCAAAAGCAATGAAGCCTTGCTACAGAATAACTGAAAAAGCACCGTTACACCTGCTATCTAACAATTTGCAATCCTCAGAAATCAACAACCATCAACTTTACAGGACAGATTACAGCCGAGTCTCAGGAGGCAACATTTAAATATTTCAGTAGCCTAAAAACCACAAATCTGATTCCTGTTGAATGACCACCAGCTCCTCCACATACTGCCCTTCAGCAGTTTAATTAAGCTTCTATACAGAATCAAAGACACCTAACAAAAAGAATTAATTTGATTCAAGTTAAAGATACTATTGACCAGAAAAGAGCAAAGACTTGCCGAACTAGTAAAACTTAAAAAAAAAGCACACACAGGCCTCATTTGTGTGCACTGGTTCACAAGAAGGGATTCAACAAGCTCTTCCCACTACCTGCACAAAGCTACTTCTGCCATTTCTCACCTTCCATCAGTCACTAACAACTGCAGCTCAATCTCAAACGTATCTGAATGCTTGTTTTGCAGATATGGCAATAAAAAACGCTGGGACATCAGGAACTTACCATTAATATGAAAGATACCTGCTATATAATGTTCTTAACCTGGAATCATGCAAACTTGACAGACATCAAGTTTACAGGAACTGCCCCACAACAGAACTGAATGGGAACCTGCAATGTAAACATCAGGTTAGGGAGGAGTTCAGAGAAGTTTTCTTCCGTGTCCCATTTCTGTAGATAATAGGGTTGTTCTCGTCAACTTGATCTCCGTTACGGTCTGCACTCTGTAGCGATGCACCAGAAGAACAGTTCTAGCAAGGTGTGCTTCACTGAAAAACCAGCACTGATCAAAGTTTTAACTGCAATATCTTACAGGATAATTGCATGGCCACTCTACAGAGGAACCAGCATAATTATGCTCACACAACACAGCACTGAAGTACCACATCTCAAGACTAAGCAATTCAAACATAATACAAAGTCTAAATTCACTGTTTTAAATGATTTATGAAGGTGACCAGAACAATACAATAATACTACAGTTTTCAGAGGCCACACTTGGCAAATCCAGTAAAACAACTGCATGTCTGCACACATCTGTCTGCAACACACACAATTTTACAGATGTGCATTTTCAAGAAGTACTAGATGATTATTTTGGTGCATCCCTGAGAAGACATAAGGCAAACATGCACATTCAACCTCTTCAGAATAGGCATTTCAGGGTGGCTCAACTACAAGACGACAATCCCAGACCTTGCACATTAGCATAAAGTTCAGACATCTATCAAATTATATCCAAGTGAACACAAGTTCTTAAAATCCTATTTTGAGTGCAGAACTTCTTCAGTAGGTCAGCTAAAGATGTTAACCTAGATCAATATTGACTATTGCCAAACCCCTTCAGTTACGCAGCTGGCCAAAAGCTACAAATATTGCTAAAGAAATACAGTGACATGTGCCCTTTGGTCATTCATGCCAGCTGTCATTAAAACACATGCCAGGCTACAAACCTTCATTCAAAAAGAGCCATCCACTAATGTGCTCTGCAGAAACCTTAAATCAATCAAGATGGAAAGCTGAAACATATTAGAAGACCAGAAAGTCTTTCAGGGCACGAAAAAGAACAAAGCAAAAAGCTCTGGATCCCTGCATTACTACTTAAATGTCACATTTTATCTCAAGCCATGCCACTATCCACATTATTCAAAACTCATCTGTTAGTCTAATTCCCTCTGTGAAACTACTGTAACAGCAAAAAAAAATTTTTCAAAACCTGCTATTAGCCAGTTTCATTATAGATAAGTATTATATATAAACCCATTCTCGACACTTAATTATTCTCAAAGACAGCAATTCACTTAAAACCTCTACAGCTGCCACATGAAAACATTAGGTATTTCCCAAATACCTTCCCTTACTACACCCTCCTTGGTTGTTTTTCTTTGTAAACTATTTCATGAACTTTCCCCATGATAAAAGCTTGAAATGTGCTGACCATTAACATTCTGAATAAGGGATACTAGGAAGGTATCTTTCCAACACAATCTTCTGGATGAGTCAGTCTCTGATATAAGATTTTCCATGCTCCTCCCTCTGCAAGCTGGTAATCTTTTCAACATTTCTATTCCCATTGTTGTGCCAATACCAGATTTGGCTTAAAAGCAAGACTTGGAAATACCAACAGCTTATTAGTGGAAAAAAAAATAATCCTCCTCAAAGACCAGAATTTAGTTCCAAAGTAAGTCAGCTCAGGGAAGAGAACACTGATTTGTTCTAATTACTCTATACAGTTAAAATTCATCCCAGCACCATGATGTGCTTTTCAAAGTTCATTCCACGGTGAAAGTCAACACTTGAAACATGAAATGGGTTACATTCCAAGTTCCATTAGTAGATTATCTTCAATAAAAAGTCACACAAACGAATGAACACTCTAGAAGCCAGCAAAAGCCACAAAGTACAAGTTTGTCACCCCTTTAACTCTGTAAAGTTAACTCTGCTAATCAGCTAATATAATTTGTGAGTGTCAGTGTAATATCTTAATGAGAAAAGAAACAGCTGAAAGTTCCATCTGCATTACGTGTGAAAATGCTGCAAGGCAGCGTTTGAAACTCTGCTATCTCGGTGAAATATAAGTAGTAGTTAAAAGTTCCTTTTAGAAATCAAATTTCAGAGAAACTTTGGTGATATGTGGCAGTAACAAGGAATATTCCATTGGAGAAAGGGAGAGAGAATGACTGATGGATAGAGAGATGTGGCAACATGGAAAATAAGATTAATTTCTTTCCATGTTATTCTTACTTCAAAGTTTAATAACTTGCCCTCTAGTCTCAGTTTTAAAGCAATACTCCTTTTTTGTCTGTGTCCCGTAGAGCATTGAAAGCACATTCTTCTCCAAATATGGTTTGACTGAACAGAACTCGCACGCTCCTTTTCCACAAACTCCTTTTACCACCTGCTCTAATTACCAGGATCTATCCTGACATTTGCAGTGCTTCAATCTTTAGGCGTGATTCTCCTAGCAACTGCCAGTGTTATTTTAGTTGATTTTATCCCTAACTGTTCCTATTATTACATAGAATTCCTGCAGTAAAGTTTTTACAGGTCTTCCCATGGCATACTCAACATTTCAGCTGCAGCATTACTCATGAGCCCTTATTACCAAGCATTATTTCATAATTAGAAATAGCTAAAGACATAGTTGGAATTATTTTACTACTTCAAAGCATTTAGTAAACATACGTTAGAAGTATTACTTAAAATTCCCTGCTTCAATAGCATCATTTACAATAACAATAAAAAAAACTAATGAAGGACCAATTCTATACAAGAGCAGACTAGTACGAAGGCTACTTAGGTGCTTAAATCTCTGTTATTCTCTTATCACCTCTACATCTGTGGTAAAATTTAACTACTGACGATACTCATACGATATAATCTCAGTAGTTTACAGGTAACTTTAAGTTATAAGTTTAAGTTATCTGTCAAACTTATTGAAGTCTTCTTCCCGTTCAGATTGAAACTTCTCATTTGGTGACACTTCTCAGGTAGAGGCATGAACAAGCACCTTCACAGACTAAAGATTATCTGATGACAGACAGAAAAGCAGAGTTAAAGCCCCCATTCAATCACAAGAGCCTCCTTTCAGGTATCTGTAGATACTCATCTCTGTAACATAACACAATCCCACTTCTGTCACCACATAAGTGGTTTTAAGACTAAGAGTTCCTGCTATGTTTTGCCTAAACAACTTAATCAGCTTCCACCTGGGCAGAGTATGGGCGCATTCTCCCCCATTGGCTTGGTGTGATAATGCAGCAAGTACTTTTACAAACTGTGGCAGCTTTTCATGTAGGTTACACTAAGAAGAAAAAAAAATAAATCTCAAGTATTCATTCAGCTGAAGGCACTAACTTGATAACAACAAAATGCTCATATATAAAAAAAGGAAGCATTTAATACATACATTTGCTGAAGAACCAAACCCCTCCCAACTCGTTACTTGCAGATGCCTGTGCATGTGTCTTTATTTGTGTCTCTATATTACACACACACATATATACATGCACACAGCAGTTTTGAGATTGCTGGACAAGTCATCTTATTTCTTTAGTTGAAATACTTGAGAATATGCTTCCAGTGGAGTATTTCCAGTAGCATATTTACATTGGTAGTACTTACCACTATACAGCAGATTAAGTCTTTTCATTATTATAATTCAATCAACTAGTTACTTGACAACAAGTCAACCTAGCAGCATATCAAAATTTATACGTGGACTCTCCTAACAGGAATAACAACCACTGACCTTTAGAAAGCAACTGCTAAAGTAATTACTGACAGGAAACTGCACAGTAAATCAAGATTTGGACTGGGCTCTTGCTGTTGGGGCATGCAAATCTTTCTCAAATTAAGCACTTCCTCTGTATCATGAAGGCAGATCTTCTGTGCTGCCAGGTAACATTATAATGAAAAAGCAATTCAGGTACTCCAATTAAACAACCCAAACCAATCATCCACAATTGTACATGTTTGCCTTGGCCCCAACCACGAGTCACACCTACAGCATTTCACTCCAAAGCGCATTTGCCACTAAAATGCCTGTCACTCCAGCTAATTGCCACTGATTACAACACAGAAATTGCGGGTGCCTCACCCTCCTGGTGTAGCGATCCCCCCAAAAAAGCCGTTCCCACACCAGCCGTCCAATGAAAGGCATGCTTAAACGGGATCCCCAACCTCTCCCCTTCCTCGGCCTGCCCGCCCTGTGCCCCCCAGCACAGGGCCCTGCTCCCTTTACTCCTCCGGCGAGCCCTCCCCGGGCCGAGCCCCCTCAGCGAGCCGGGCCAGACCCCCAGCAACCCCCGCCTCAGCCCCCGATGCACCGGAGACAGCGCTCCAAGGCCTGGTCCCGCCGCCCCCCACGGCCCCAGCCCCTTCTCCCCGCGGCGGCCTGAGGCGGCGGCAGGTCCCATCCTCGCCTCACCTGGAGGTGNTTATGGCGCCGCCTGGCGGCCCGATGGCGGCACCGCGGGGCGCTCCCTCTCCCGCCCCACGGATTTCAGCAGGAAAATAAGGGCTTTTCCCCGTTTTTTTCCCTCAGATCCGGGCTGTTCCGGGAAGCACTCACCCGGCACGGCTGCCGTGAGGCTCAGGGCCGACGCGCCCCTTTCCTGGTCTCAGACAGGTGGGCACTCCAGGGTTTTTATCACAATTTTGGAAAGAATGAACCAAAACGCCGCAGGCTGCGGCCACACAAAGCCCAGCTGGTGCCTCCTGGGCANTCACCTGGAGGTGATGGCGGCGGAGCAGCGGACCCGCTCGCTGAGGTCGCACAGGGCCTGGTAGTGGAGGTCGCGGCCTTTCTCCCGCTCCAGGTGGCAGGCGTAGAGGGAGAGCAGGATGCCGGCCGCGCAGACGACGGAGCGGGCCACCCGCTCCCAGCGCGGCACCGACACTCGCAGCAGGACGGGCGCCGCCATCTTACCCCCTCCCTCCGCCTCAGCCCCGCGACGCGCGCCCGGCGCCGGCCCGCCGCGCACGCGCGCCCTTATCCCATTGGCTGACGNGCCGACGCGCCCCTTTCCTGGTCTCAGACAGGTGGGCACTCCAGGGTTTTTATCACAATTTTGGAAAGAATGAACCAAAACGCCGCAGGCTGCGGCCACACAAAGCCCAGCTGGTGCCTCCTGGGCAGAGGGACCTCGCAGAGGGCCTGTTCCATTCCCAAAGTTTACCCTGAGGCTTTCCGGGAGGCACAATTTGGGCAAGTGATATAAAAAGCTTGGTTTTTTCCTGTCTGGCTCCCGAGCGGCTGCCGACGGATTTCCCCCAAGCCCCGCTCAGCCTCATCTTTTGGAAGAACAGGCTTCGCGCTTGAGAAATGGGATGTCCTCATCTGTTTCAGGGGTCTAGGATGACATTGGAATCACACCCCTAAATATAGCCGGCCGGCCTGTGAGCCGACGGCGCTACTGGGAATGAGACGGATCCGACCAAAGGCAATCGGGGCTGGATCGTCTTTCCCTCGCGCGTCTCTGGTTTCCATCAAAAGCAGCATCAACGCTTGCCCGGCTGTAGTTGAAGAATCAGCAAATATCCCTGGTTTACCAACAGAAGAAGTCCTCTAGTAGCTAAAAACAATCTTTGCTTACTGTGAACACCCACCACAGCCACCATTATGGCTTTATTTTGAGGTTGGCCACCGGCTCCTTCTGTCCCGTTCCCCGCTTCCCTGCAGGCACGTTATCGCCGGGCATTAGCAGGCGGAAGAGCGAGTCAGTACGAAAGGAAGATTTGGGTTTTTTTTTTTTTCCCAAGGAAAGCAGGAGGAGAAAGCACAAGGGCAGCATTCATGCTGCGGCCAACGCCGGCCCGGCCGTCATTGTGCTGCAAAACAAAAGGAATTCAGAGAGAGACCTGTTGCAAAATGACTCCAGTGACAAGAAGGAAGCCTGCCAGCAAAAAAAAAAAAGAAATAAAAAAGAAAAGGGAAATTGAAAGGCATTAATTAAAAAGAGTTGAGCAAACCATTCATTAAGAAATGAGTTGTTTGAACTCTAGCTAGCGTATAAACTAAATTAAAAATCTCCCGCTGCCTATGCGGTGCCTCCGGGAACAAGGGGAGAGGGACAACGGGAAAGGAGCTGACCCAAGACTGAAGGGGCAACCAAAAAAATAACAGGTGCACTAAAGCTGCAGGAAAATAAATCACCTTATCTCACACGTTTATAGGTTAGCCCCTAACTAAGAAGAGGTCTAGTCAAAGCTTTTCCTAACCCAGGTGGACACCATCCTCGGGTGCTGGAAGCGTCGCTGAGCCTGGCAGCAGAAAATGGAGGAGTGGGGCTGAGCCCTGCCCCGCCGGGCTCGGAGCGGCCCTGCTGTGCTCCGGGAGCGATCCACCGCCATCCCGGGCCAAGCGCAGGAGAGGGAGTGCCAAATCCGAAGTGAATTCCTCACTGTCTGCCCCCGGCGTGAAACCCGTAACGCCCCGCCGGCGTTTGACAAACCCCCAAACCCAGAGCCGCTGGGGAAGGAGCCAAGATGGAGAGAGGCCAAGAGCAAGAGAACCAGAGGGAAGATGCGCGGGGAGACGAGCTCCTGCGGTAACGCCAGCAGCCTGAACTTACGCACGCGCCGCTGCTCTGAATATATATATTGTTTATATTTATCTCCTAATATTTTTCACATTAACAGCAGTTCCTTTTCCCAGCGAAGCTTTGCTGTTGGATTATCACTGCTACATAAACTCACAATATCGGCGCTTCCCTTATCAGACAGTAGTTACATCCCCTCACACGCGAGATGCTGGAATGACTGCCCTGGGGCAGCTACCTCCCTTGGAACAGAAGAAATTGTGAACAAGCAATTTTTTGTCAAGATCATGGCTTTAGAACAAAGCAAAAATGTTGCAGGGCGGCAACTGCATTTTAGGGATGAACGTGTGTACATGGACTTTAAGGATAAGGAGCAAGGTCCTTGCTTACAATGGGAAACGGAGGCGTTTGCCATTTTGCTTTCTGTTGAGCCTAATTTGAATTTATTAACTCACTAGGTCTAAGCCTCTGTACGTTAGTCATTTGGACTCTTTTCATTATTTTCGATGGGTCAAGAAAAAAACCAAACAACTTGTGTGCTGTTTTAACTGAGCAAATAAGGATCGGACTTCAGCAGAACAGTTTTACCTCTAGTATATCTCAACTTATATAGTAAACTCTAGGGACCATATTTTAATTATATTCCAAGTTATCATTGATATAACTTGTGCCCTTATCCTTATTAAACAATTCATTCTTTCCTAAAGGTCTGCTAAGGTTAATTACAGCAGATTCCAGAAATCATTTGTGTTTTGTCTAAAGAAATCCCCCCGTTTTAACGAAGTTAAGCGCAGTGCTGTTCACTTCACCACAACAGCCCTGGATCTAGTATCATCACTACACAGTGGAAGACCTGACTTTCATTTATTCTCTTCCATTTGCTATTTTCACTATGTCCCCCTCCTTAGGCTACGCAATACCAGTCTTCTCAAGTTGGTTTTCACCATCTGTCTCAAAACTTCCTAACCTTTTTTTTCGTTGGTTTTTTTTTTTCCCCCTGCAAAAACCCACAGCCACTTCCAAACCCTGATTCAGGTGTGCAGACCTCTGGGGACAGCTAAGATGGGAGCGAGCAACTGGCAACGTTGGCTCTGTCATGACGTATCCCGTGTTAGAGCTGCTGTGCATAAAAATAACAACTTAATTAATAAAAGACATTCCTCAAAATATGGACAGTGCCTCAAAACACAAACCCGAAGAGCATATGCCAGCCCGTGCAGATGGGTCTTGTGCATGGGGCAGAGAGGGGCTGGAGGTGCCCTTACTCTTTTTGGGGGTGGATCACCATGGACCCCGCCTTTTGGGTGAAACTCAGCAACTCTGTGAAAGGCTGAAGGCCTTTTGGCAGTTCCTTCACCGTGTCACACGTGCTAACACCCGGCTTCTCCAGAGAGAGCGATCCTCACAGAGCAGGCACAGATTTAAATGCAGTTTAACTGTTTATTTTCACAGCCAGACCTGCCACCATCCCTCCCTCACACCACCATCCCTCCCTCACACCACCATCCCTCCCTCACACCGCCATCCCCCCCTCACCTCCATCCCTCCCTCACACCGCCATCGTACAGCGATACCCGCCACCACCGATCCCTCATTCCACCGCTGTACAGCCGGACTCGCCGCCATCTCTCCTTCACACCACTGTCATGCAGCGGGACCAGACACCATCCCTCCCTCCCTCCGCCATCGCCCCCTCACACCGCCGTTTCCCGCTCCAGGGCCTCCCCTCAGGCGGGCAGCCGGATGGGGCGGGGCCACCTCCAAGCCCCGCCTCCCCCGCGCGGGGTTACGCGGTGACGCAGCCGCGCGCGGCTGTTGGCGTGTGACCTTCAGCGGCAGCGGTCGGCGTGAGGCGCCTTCTCTCCCCGCTCCTCGCTTCTCCTCAGCGAACCTCCCCTCACCGTCGCCATGCCCAGGGGCGGCCGGAGCCGCACGTCCCGCGTGGCGCCCCCCGCCAGGTGAGGGCCGCTGGGCCCCCTTCCCTTCTCTCCTTCCCCTTCCCCCCTGTAGGCCGCAGAGGCCTTTCCGCCATTCCGGGGTTGGGTGACGCACCGGGATGGGGGGGATGGCCCGGCCGCTTTGAGCCCGGTGAGCGGAGCGGGGTGGGCGCTTGGTGGGGTGGAAGTGGATCTCCTCAGCGCTCGCTCGGTGGCTTGGCCTGGCCGTCTGGCGCTTGAGCGTTAAGGCCTTGTTTAATGAGCCCCTTTGAGGTTATGTTTCATTTCCCGCAAAACAGCGCAGTCCTTTGGGGTGCAGTTGATCTTTAAAACACAGCCAGAATTCTACCCCACCTGGAGTACTGTGTCCGGGTTCCTTAACACCTTAACACACTTCCTTAATGTGTCTTTAACACCGGAAGGACATGGGCCTGTTGGAGCGGGTCCAGCAGAAGGCCACGAAGATGCTCAGAGGGCTGGAGCACCTCTCCTATGAAGACAGGCTGAGAGAGCTGGGGTTGTTCAGCCTGGAGAAGAGAAGGCTCCGGGAAGACCTCATAGCAGCCTTCCAATATCTGAAGGGAGCTACAGGAGAGCCAGAGAGGGACTCTTTGTCAGGGAGTGTAGTGACAGGACAAGGGGTAATGGTTTTAAATTGGGAGAGGGGAGATTCAGATTAGATACCAGAAAGAAATTCTTTGCTGTGAGGGTGGTGAGACACTGGAACAGGTTGCCCAGGGAAGTTGTGGCTGCCCCATCCCTGGAAGTGTTTAAGGCCAGGCTGGATGGGGCTTTGAGCAACCTGGTCTGGTGGGAGGTGTCCCTGCCCAGGGGGGTTGGAACTCAATGATCTTTAAGGTCCCTTCCAACTCTAACCATTCTGTGATTCTATGAAACCTGGCCCTGCTGTGCATAAATCATTCACCAGAACATTGAGTTCCTGCCGTCAGTGTGCTGGGTGTAACAAGGGCAAACTGCAAATGCGCCCTACAACCAGGCAGCCTCTGCCCAGTTTGAGTTTGGAGTGATGATGTGAGGTTCCTCTTTTTGTCCTTGCAGTCGGGCACCACCGATGAGAGCTGCATCACCGGCGCCTGCTGCTCGGGCACCTGTCCCAGCAGCAGCACCACCTTCTGCTGTGGCTGCTCCTGCACCGAAGCAGCCTGGGCTGATGGCACAGATGGCTACAACTGCTGCTGGGGTTGCTGTAGGCTCTGCTGTAGGCCATACCATAGGTCATGCACTTACAGGAGGATTTGGTGGAGGAAGCAGCTCTGAAGCTGCGAGGCCTGATATTACTTACCAGGTGAGAGAAAGCACAACTGGACACCAATTAATGAGGTGCAGTTAACGTGGGACATCATGTGACATCATGTGACTTGGGCTGATGTGATTGCTATAGATGTAAAGACCACACAAATCATGGCTGGGGTGACTCAGTCTCCAAGGTAACTACCATAGTCACCGTGATAGTTTTAAATGTAGGTCAAAGGGATACATGAGTGTTTGTGGTAGGGTATTAGTGTTCTTTTAAACCGTAGTAGCCCTCTGATTCAGACAGGACTTCATGTTCCAGGTCTGATCACGCTAAGATCTATTGTAAGACCTTTTTGTGCTGCTCAGACATTACAGCAATGCTGTTACCATGCCTGGATGCTGTCCAGAGTTCCTAAGTATTTGTAACTTACAAAACTGTTCAGAACTTGTCTTGCCACTTCTGGGAGCCATTTTGTACTTCAGCCCATTGTTTGTTTTCCATTTAAAAAGTAACACACAACGTTTTGACTAAACCGCAGGGAAGGCACACATAGCAAGCTGTGTGGGGGTGGTGGGGCTTCGTAGGCTGGAGCTGTTGTGTGGGTGCTTATGGAGGCGTCTGCTGTTTCAGGAGCCACAGGCAGCCCAGCCTGCCTACCAGCAGCAGCAGCAGTCCCAGTTTGCTCCTTGCCAGTATGAAATGAAGCAATTCCTGGAGTGCGCACAGAACCAGACTGACCTCAAGCTGTGCGAGGGCTTCAGTGAAGTGCTGAAGCAGTGCAGGTTTGCTAATGGTAAGGAGGCAGCGCTACCAGACCACTGTACGAGCTACTCATTAAAATGATTGTGGGAATGTCTTTTTTTCAATCCATCTGGTAAAGAACAGGGATTGATACAGAGCACGTACGGTGAAGTGAGTTAAAGCAAGTTGCTGTTCTGTTTGGCTTCCCGTTTGAGTCCTGTACGTGGAGCTGGAGGTGGTGGGGTGGAGGGAGGATGAATTCCAGAAGCCTTTGTGCTGAAGCTAACTGTTTTGGAGGGTGGTGGCACCAGCGTGCTTGGAGATCAGTGTGGCATCGCTGGCCTGCAGCAAGCGCCGGTTTGGCACAACAGACAAACCATCCTGGCCTGGGAGAAAGGAGGCTGCCCAGCGTGGGTATCGGGGTGCTCGGCTGAAGTCTGCAGTTCAACACCTCCCAGCAAACAGACGGGGGGAGAGGAAACACCCTCACAATCTGCTTTATAGCGAGGAAGACCCCCTCACCCTCAGGGCTTCAAAACTTACTGTGATTAACTGTGATAACTTCTTACCTTGCAGGTTTAGCCTAAGCCTTCCAAACAAGGTTGCTGAAGACCATCTTACAAGAACTGACCTATGAATGAAAAAAAAAGCTTCAGTAATAAAAGTCTAAAGTTGTCTGGTATCTTGTTAGTTCCAAGTATTCACACTGTCGTCCTCCTCGTGGCTTGATTCCTGCCGTAGCCGCTGCAGACGCGATACAACTTACAGCTGCAAACTAACTTAGCACAAAATGGGAGAATGAACAATAAAGCGGAATGAACTAATTTGGGTTAACTGGTTTGCTGATTGTTGCGTTGAATGTAAGTGATATGGTGTATAAATAAACTTCTCTCTCTAGAAGTAGCGTGCTTTAGTGGACTTTGGAGCCGAGTCTCAAGGGCGAGCAGGCCAGCACTGATTTTTGGCAGGCATCTGTCCCTGCCACCAGCGGTGCCTGAGGGGCTGGAGCTGCAGGAGTTCAGGAACAGCAGCTCAGCGGTTGCCAGACATCTCCTGCTTGGGCGTTTGAACCCCACAGGCAACTCCTGCCAATTGAAAACTTTTAGAAACAAGCTCTGGATTCAGATTAAAGAGGTTCTGAGAAACACCTTCCCTCTGGGCAGAGGGGCTGGTACCTGCTGAACCGAGCCTTAACGTCAGACTCGCAGTTCCCAGTCACACAAGCTGAGGCTGTAGGTTTTTTTTTCATCCTCCATCCCATGATGGAAGTCGTGGACTGAAACAAGAAGGTTCGGTTGACTGTGGGGCCTGTGGCCTTCTCTCCCCCAGCTTAGTGACAAAGCCACTGCTGCCACGAGGGGAAAAAAATACAATTATTTAAAATAAATTATTTACGGATGCAAAGTGCCAACCTTTTCAATTGGAGGGAGTAGCCAGCTCAGGCGCCGCAGAGTGAACGCTTCAGGGGGGGTGTAAACCCTGCACTGCCAGTACCGGGGGGTGAACTCACGCCAGGAGTGTGGCAGGGAAAAACCTTGCACCGAAAAGTGAAATTCCTGCTAAAAATACTTCAATGGCATGACCTGGTTTTTCCTGAGCCGCCTTCGTGCTGCTGGGTGTCCTGCCTGTTCCCAAGAGCCTCCGTCTCTGAGCTGGAAGTGATAAAAATCAGCATTCGAAATGGGGAGGGGTTACCCCAAACGTTGTGGGGAGGAGGGGGGACAAGGACAAATCCTGAGAGGAGCGGCTTTACTTCCGCATCCCGAGCTCGCATCTTGGTTCCCGGCTGTTTCACCCTGTTTGGGAGGGGGAAAAAAACCCAACAAACCAGTAGAAATTGAAGCAGTTTGGGCCAGAAACGCCTGGGCTGGGGCTGAGTGTGCAGCAGAGCGCCCTGAAACCGCTCTTGGGGAGGTGNGTTTAGCCCCAGGGCCGAGCCCGGGGAAGGGTTAAGGGCGACCGGGGGAAGTCCCCGAACCTCCGCGCCTCTTCCGCGCCTCACCGCGGGGGGTGCCCGGGCTC
>VXAK01009519.1:45795-56860 GCA_013399435.1 Arenaria interpres
CCCCCCCAACGCTTCACCATCCCTCACCGCCTATTTTCCCTCCTGGGTCCTTTTCCCTTTACTTTAAACACTGCTTTTTTCCCGCCTTGTTCTCAGCCAAACTGTTCCGGACAACTTTGTTGCCCCAAAAATAATGAGAAAAAAATGAAGATAAAAAAAAGGCAAGGGGGATTTCAGCGCTTTGCGGGGGTCTTTGGGTGGTGCCGGCGTGGGGTGACATTTCTGGAGGCTGCTGCTGCGGACCTGCTGTGCCAGCACCCACTTGCTGCTGCGCACCTCTCAAGCTCAAGGTTCAGCTCAGCCACTGCCTCCCCACCGTGAGAGTCTTAGAAATGAATTAAATTGCTTTTCCAGGTGGGAGACACCAGGAGAAGTGCGGTGTGGCCCTTAGCACATGGTAGGAGCTGGAGGACGATGCTGTGCAGGAAGGGACAAAGTTTTGAGTGCTGCAGTGCTTCCCAAAGGCCTTGGCCCCAGCTGGGCTGCTTCTGCCTCCGGAGACAGCCAGGGGTGATTCAGTGGGGTTTCTCCTGTTGTCCTTGTGGGGTCTTCACAGGGTTCTGAGGGCACAGCTTTGCTTTTCCAACCAAAAAAATATCCCTTCTGGTCTGTGGTCCAGGATCCTCCTCTTCTTCATCCTTCTTTCTCCTCCAGCTCAACATGTTCCCCTCTGGAGTGGATTGGGGACAGGGCAGGTCCCTGCTCCTGCCCTGGGAGCAGTGAGTGCCCATCCTTGCTCTTTTCTCCTTGCAGCCCCTTTCCGCCAGCAGACAAGCCCAGAGTGGCGCCAGGCAGGAGGCAAAGATGACCAAGGAAGAAGACTTACCAGACTGGAACTCATCCAAGGAGTTTTACGAAAAATACGAGCCGAAGGAGGTTTTGGGCAGGTAAAACTTGCTTTTGGCAAACTGTGGTTTCACCTGCTCCAGTACCTGATAGGAACAGCATCCTTTGGGAACCTGATATGAGCAGGGCCCGTAGCAGCATGAGGTTAAAAATAGCGTGAAGAAGTACTTTGCATCAGCTCAAAATCTTCTGTCCCACCAAGACAGAGCAAAACCCTCTCGTAGATGAAAATACCAGGCAGCCCAGGGGCTGATGGCACGGCCACGAAGTCGGGCTGGATGGAGAGGGATGGAAACCCCCATCTTGTCTGTGTTGTCCCTGGCAGGGGGGTGAGCAGCGTCGTCCGTCGGTGCATACACAAAACCACCCGGCAGGAGTATGCTGTGAAGATTATCGACATCACAGCGGGTAACATATCCCCCAAGGAGGTGCAGGAACTGCGAGAAGCCACCGCTAAAGAGATCGACATTCTCCGGAAAGTCTCAGGCCACCCCAATGTCAGTAAGTCAGGCTCCGAGCTTCAGGGCAAGGGGGTTTTCTGCACTATTTATTCTTTGAGGTGTTGTCCGCAGGGAGGGTTTTTGGGGTGAAATCCTTGGAGAGTCAGAGCTCCAGTGGTCCTAACACAACACAGAGTACCTGCTTAGAGCATCGTTTGCTCCACTCTGCACACACACTGGTAGTGCCCACACTGCCCAGGGTGTCTCCCAACCAAAACACCAGTGACAATCAACTCTTCATTAATTCAATCAGCACTCATTAATCAAATCAGCAATTATGGAAAGGAACATGCTACACACTGTGCTCATAGCCCCTGTGTTTTATTGCAGTCCAGCTGAAGGACAGCTATGAATCCAGCACCTTCTTCTTCTTGGTGTTTGACCTGTAAGTACCAGCTTGCCATCTCCCCAAGCCCATTCCTGCTCTGCAGACGGCCACCAGCCAACACTCACCCCAGCTTTTTTATGGCCCAAACAGGGCAAAGCTGGGGGACAACCAGCTTTTGCGTAAGGTAGAAATGAGCCGTCAGTGTTTCCCCTCCGTCAGCGGCTCAGCGCTGCTCAGGTTTCCCCGTAACCTTTGGTGGGAGCTGTCACACGTCCCCGCGGGTTATTTATATGCCCAGCGGGACCAGGGCGCGCGTGACGCCGCAGCCCCTGATGCCGGGGAAGCGCGATGGATGTCAGCGGAGAGGGTTGGCCTTGGGAAAGCCCCGTCCCTGTCCCATCCAAAACCTGCCCTCTCCGGGGCCAGCCTTTCCTCCTCTTGCCTGATGTTTTGCAGCAACATAGAGGCATTTTTACTCCTTTTCATTAACAAGTTGGCTTGTCATTTTGTGCAATGGGTGCCCCGGGGCTGTTAAGGGGCAACGATCCCCAGGGGCACGGGGATGGTTTGCCACCCATTCCCCTGCCTCCATTTTCCCTCCCACATGCAGGATGAGGAGAGGGGAGCTCTTCGACTACCTCACCGAGAAAGTCACCTTGAGCGAGAAGGAAACCAGGTAAGGCCAGATGCAGATGGCTGGAAGGATGACCTTGCTGCCAGCAGGGCACCCATGGGCCAAACAGTACCCGGGCCGTGCCCTGTGCTCAGGGATGGGGGCTGAGCTGCATGGTCCCTGTCCCCATCCCCGGGAGATCTGTGACCCCTCCCCAGGAAGATCATGCGTGCGCTGCTGGAGGTGATCCAGTACCTCCACTCCATCAACATTGTCCACCGGGACCTGAAGCCGGAGAACATCCTCCTGGATGACGACATGAACATTAAGCTGACGGACTTCGGCTTCTCCTGCCAGCTGCGTGAGAATGAGAAGCTCAAAGGTAGGAGGACGGCGAGTTGAGGGTGATGCTGGGGTGGCTCATGGCTACTCCATTGCTGCAGTACCCACGGGGAGTCAGGGGAGTCTCTCCAGCCCCAGTCTCTTTGGGGCTAGTCTCGCTTCCACGGGTACCAATTGGTGCCTGTTGGTTTGGGGTGCCCTCCTGCTCGTGCTCCAGCTCTGCCTTCAGCACAGCCTCCACACCGCATTCCGTGCCATGACAAAGTTGCTGCCCATTAGGAAAACCATCCTATTCTTCCTGCTTTTTTTTCCCCTCCAGCTGACCCTCGTTACCCCATCCATTTACTGCCCAACATTAAGGTTTTTTCCCCACTCCTATCCTGTGAAGAGCCACATAACCAACAACTAGCATCCCCAACACTCTCTTCACTCGCATTTTAGCCGTTATAATCCACCAAGAGAAGTCAGCAGTGAGATGCACACAAGCTGCAGTTACTCCCTTGTGAGCACCATCACTGTAATGATCCCACCTGGGATCCAGACCCCATCATTGACTGCTGGAGGCTGGGTGGGGACGGCACAAACCCCTCCCAGGTGGCTCACGGGGATGCTCTGCCCCATCTTCGCAGAAATCTGCGGCACACCCGGCTACCTGGCCCCTGAGATCCTACAGTGCTCCATGGACGACGAGCACCAGGGCTACGGGAAGGAGGTCGATATGTGAGTGAGACACCTGCCTTCCTACCTTACCCCTCGGGCTGATCCCCAAACACACCTGGTTTGAGGCAAGAGTTGTGCAGATTTGAGTGGTTGGAAGGAATTAAGTGTTGCACCAAAAAACACCCTTGTGAGCCATGTGGGGCTGTCCTGGTGGTCAGATGCTCTGGCACAGAGTTGGGGGAGAAGCAGCCTGGGGAGGAGCTTGTCTCCCCGCTTTGGCGCATCAGGGAGGAAGGAAAACAACAGTTTCTGCTCATAAAAATCAACTTGGGTTGGACTCCAAGACACAGAGTTTTTTAACCACACACTGTAGCAAGACATGAACCCGAGGCAGCCCCTGAGAGAGTAGCCAGCTCAGAAAAGCCCATCAGAGCCCTGCAGGGACTTTGCCACCATCTCTGGTGGCTTCAGGCACAGAACTGCAGCAGTCAGAGCTGTAACCAACCACTCAAAACACACCGGGGCATTTCAGTCCCCTTTCAGATTAGATGCCTCCATTAACTCCCACACCAGGACTCTGCAAACCACAGCCTGAGCTGAGACAACCTCAGAGCATCCAACCTCACTGGCACCACTGTGTCCCAACACATCCCACCCTCCCGCATCCTCTCCCTCCCCTAAAAAAAACCAAGAAAGGCAAGTACCTCTGACTCGCAGCTTCCTCCTGCAGCATCCAGGAGAGCAGCTCCACATCAGCTCAACTCAAAAGCCCCAAGCCCCTCCCCAGCGGTGAGCTAATTATTCCCCATCAGGGCTAATGAGCCCCAGCAGCGAGCTCAGCCTCCCTCAGACACCACACAGGGCAGCGTCCTGGTTTTCCAGGGTGGGAAAGCCCAGCATATCCCAGTTGAGGGGATGTACCGAGTCACCCTTGGGACACAGACCCATCCGGGTGCCGCCAGGTGCTGCTCGGTGCTGGAGGGTCCCTCTGGGCTGCCCGCAGGTGGAGCACCGGGGTGATCATGTACACCTTGCTGGCTGGGTCACCTCCCTTCTGGCACCGCAAGCAGATGCTGATGCTACGGATGATCATGAATGGGGACTACCAGTTCGGCTCCCCGGAGTGGGACGACCGCTCGGACACAGTGAAGGACCTGGTAGGTGCTTGGGGATGGGAAACCCCCATGGGGAACGGGGCATTGCGGACATTTGGGACATCCCAGCTCAATCCAGTGCCCTTGTGCAGATCTCCCGGTTCCTGGTGGTGGACCCACAGCAGCGGTACACGGCCAGCGAGGCCCTAGCCCACCCCTTCTTCCAGCAGTACGATGTGGAGGAGGTCCGGCACTTCAGCCCCTTCAGGAAATTTAAGGTGAGGTTGGGTTTGGGGGTGTCTCAGCACCCTGAGCCTGGGAGCTGCAGGAACAGGGTGGTGGTGGAATGGGTTTCCCAGCTGAGCTGGGAGAAACTGGGAGTTCAGGAAGGCTGATGGACCTGGGCTTCGGCAGGATGCGGCGGCCCGGGTGGAGATCCTTCTCCAAGCGCTATTGCGCTTACTTTGTGGTGATTCCTAAGGGCTTTTTCTCAGAAGGGGATTAAATAAGAAAAGGGAAAAGCCTTCTGCCTCCTCAAAAAAAAAAAAAAAAATCCATTATAAAAAGAGAAGATTGCTCTAAGGGGAAATCAATAAACCTGACATCACACGGGTGCATAAAAGATGCAACAGTCGATAACGCAGAGGAATTCCCTGTAGCCGGCCACTGGGACAGCTCAACGATACCCAAAGTGGCATTAGGTGACACATTTAGGATTCACCCACAGATTTGGCCTTAAGGGCACACTTGGAAAAAGCCCGTATTGCTCACATGGGACTAAATACCTGTGCCAGGAGCTGGGCTCCCTCCCGACCCCTCCACCCGGAGAGCAGCCACGCGGGATGCGTTGGGGCCGGGCTGGTCCAGTTGCAGGACGAATTCCATCCTGTTGTGTGTCTCCCCCTGTGGTGCAGGTGATCTGCCTGACCGTCCTGGCGTCCGTCCGCATTTACTACCAGTACCGGCTGGTGAAGTCGGTGACCAGGGAGCTGGTGGTGAGGGACCCGTACGCCCTGAAGCCCGTCCGCAAGCTGATCGACGCCTGCGCCTTCAGGACCTACCGGCACTGGGTGAAGAAAGGGGAGGCGCAGAACAGAGCCGCCCTCTTCGAGAACACCTGCAAGGCCATTCTGCTGACCCTGGCAACCGAGGAAGGGCTGTTTTGATCGCCGCTGCGTAAGCCGCCGAGTTCGCTCAGAGTTAAGGCGAGTAAAATCTTTGAAAACCAACTGGTGGTTTCTTTCGCTTTTTCGTTAGAGATAACGGCTGGCTTTGGGTCAGTGCAAATGCAAACCCAGCAGACGGCTGTGATGTGTTCCTGGGGTATGTCCTGCTCTAAGGGTTTGGAGAAGCTGCCTCCAACAGCTGTAACCAACAGCTCCCGGTGTGCTTGGAGCAGCAGATCTGCCTGGGGAAGGCTCAGCCCCGGAGCAGGACCCCTTTGGGGCAGTCCCAGGTGGAGAAAGGATGAGCAGTGCCTGGAGGGGTGTCCTTGCCCACCCCTGCGCTCAGGGCTTTGGTGGCAGAGGTTCTGCACAGCCGGTTTGTAGCCCTATGTTGGCTGTAACACCTGGGAGAGGTAGGTCACTGGTGTGTGTCACCCACGCACTTGGAAAGCAGACACATCTGGTTTTGTCACTGTTTAAGGGTCAATAAAGGTGCCTTATTTCACTTCTGGGAAGACTCAGAGGCTGGTATGATGCTGGGGCTCCCCAAGAAGATGGGGACTGATGTACGAGTCCCCCTTCCAGGGATGTGTCCCCATCACTCCCCACCAGCAGCCCCACGCTGGCAGTCACGGGGGGCCTGGGGGTGTTTGCTCGCTGGGGCTGGTGGTCGGAGCAGCTCTGTCCTGGTGACACACACACCCCCCACTCTGCTGATTTAAAACAGACACCAAAAGGAGAGCTGTAATATCTACTGCACCAAGAGGACATGACAGACAAACCACCCTGCCTGCCATCCCCAGTCACTGCTCATCCCCAAACATCCCAGTGCAGAAAGGAGATTTAGCAGAAAGTATTTCTTTTTAATTTTTAGAACTGTCTGGGTTTAATGACAGTGAGTGCTGGGGGTTACTGTTCGTCTCCACAGGAGAAAATGCCTTCGGGTCTTCCTGGGTGACCTTCAGAGCTCGGGTTTGGTCTGGCTTTTCTTGGCTGTGACGGGCAGGACGTCGGCAGCGCAGCGGAAGCTGAGGTTGTCGGAGGCTGAGTCCGGCGTGTTCCCCATTCTCACGGGGAAAAGAGACCCAAAGTCAGGGATCCTGCCTGGGCAACACTTACGTCCTTTCATGTCACCCTCCGTAACAGACTAGAAACATCTTCCCCTTCCCTTGGATAACTTCAAGAATTTCAGCATTTCATTCTAAATACTTGATGGAAAATAGACATGGCAGTGGGGTTGGAAGGGGATAATCTTTAAGGTCTCTTCCAACCCCAACCATTCTATGATTTGAGAAACCATTAGGAATGTATCTATAGCAGGAAAATTTTTAGCAGTGTTTGTAGTGTGTTTTCCTCACTGCTTCTCAGAAGAATTGAGTAGGAGCAAAGAAATGTATTTTAAAATAAAACCCCCTCCCAAATAAATCCAAGCCAGAAGAAATCGCTGCCGATCAGCGCCTGGGCATTGCCCAGACCTACCTGGTAGTGACACGAGCTTTGTGATTCGCAGACCCGTCTGCAGTGTCGATCCAGGAGGCGCCTCTCAGGACCTTCATTTTCTGGGTGCGCTGCCTCGCCGGGCGCCCCGGGGGCAGGTACTCCGTCCCGGTCCACTCCCAGGTGTTTCCCAGCAGGTCATACAGCCCTGAGACACACACCATTTTGCATCAGGATTACGGGAGCACAGTTATAAGGGCTGCAAAAGCGCTTTGGTTTATGGGAGGGGGTGGGCAACGCTCAAAGCATCACTGCAAGAGCGTGGTTTAACGGTGAGTTCTTTTGCTGGGCTTGGCTGTCCTACCAAGATGCTGATGCGATCCCACATCGTGTCTGAAACTCTGCTACAGCTGCAGGGTTTTATAATTAGTGTTCACTTAGGAAGCGGATGCCATCCCCAAAACCAGGGTGGGGATGTCTGCTCCGTACCGTAGTTGTTCTGAGGAGGGAACGCTGCCACCGGCGAGACGCCGTGATAACCATCTTCAGCCGTGTCGACCCTCGGGAACTTGCCCTGCGGGAAGAAAGATCACTCCGAGCACAGACCCACCGCGGAAACCACACAAAGTCCTGCTCTTCATGGTTACACTTAAAGAATGGAAATAACTCTCCGTTGTAAATTAACTCTACGCAGCATTTCTGGCCGAGAGAGGAGATCAACCATCTAAAGTTCTCCCAAGACAACCTCCTTTTCAAACAAATTTATGTATGAATTTTTGGAAGCACTGAAAGCCCAGCTTCCCTGGGAAACTGGGCTGAGTCTGCTCCCTCTAAGGCTGTTTTGGATAACCCACCAGGAACTGAATTTCAATACCCTGCAGGTAAGGCCTGCATTGCTTCCCAGGACCACGCAGCCACCAAAACTCTGTGGTCGAGTCAAACACCACCCTCAGAGGAGCTCAGAGTAGACGGGATGATTTTTAGGATCTTACCTGCCAGAGATTTGTACGGTTCAGCTGAAACTTGTTTCCCCAGGGATACACCCTTTCTGCCAAGGAGGAAGAGACACCCGTCACCCCGGTGTCAATCCAGCCTCTGCGTTTCCCTACTTTTAACCAGGCTTTTAGGACCATCCTTTTCTGCTCAGCTCAGGACACCAAGAAGGGTTATAGGAGTGGGGTTTGTCACGACAGACACTGCCCAGGAGGCGAGGAGAGACAAGAACTGGCCACAGGGACGTCCTTGGCTCATGCCAGGGAGTCCCACGCTCCCCACATTGATCCCAGCACCGATGTGGGGATCCCAGGGGGTCGCTCTTTGCCCCAAACCCATGAAATGGTATTTTTATAGCTGGCAGAAGTGCTTTGTTTATGAAGATATGTTAAAACTATAGATAAGCCACTACTTCTTCCTATATTATTATTATTTCAACTCCTATACCAAAGGTAGTGGCTCAACCCCCCAGTTAACCTCTGAAAACATCCCCGGATGGAGGTTTGGATCTGGTAGAACTACCATTACTTCATGCCTCGGTTTGGAAGAAGGTCAGAGCTGTTGGTACGTACGCTCCAGTCCTCCCCTGGCAGCAAATTCCCACTCCTCCTCCGTCGGGAGCCTCTTCCCTTTCCAGGCGCAGAACGCCTGCGCGTCGTTCCAGCTCACGTGCAGCACCGGGTAATCCAGCCTGTCCTTGATGCTGGAGCCAGGACCCGAGGGCTGGGAGAAATGGCATCAATCATATTTTAATTGATATTATAAACTTCTCAATTAAAAAGGGAATAAAGGACAGAACAGGCCAAGGCAGGGAAGTGCAGCCACCAGAAATGCTATTTTTTCCCCCCTATTTTCAGTCTATAAGGTTCAGCACACACTAACACATGCCGGCTCCCAGCAGGGAGAGGACTCACCGCACCCGATTTTTACTCACCTGCCGCCAAAAAGCCTTCTCGATGGGCAGCCACCAAGGGGCAGACTGGGAAAAGAAACGACGCCAGATTAAAGCTGAACTGGCAACAAACACAACCCCCCCCCGCCCCGTGCTACAGCAGCGTGAAGAAAGCAGAGAGCTTGTTAGTCTGGAAATGGTTAAATGCCTTAGTTTGAGCTGAGTTATCCCAGGCATTCTGATAGTGCTCTCCAACAGAGTAGAGGCGTCCGATTTTAAAAATTAAAATAGCTCAAGCGGCCCATCCTGTTTAGTTTTTCTATTTTAAGATTTAATTAGAAAAGTACTTTGAAACGTGCTTTGCTCTCTCCCAGTGCACTGGAGCATCTCAGGAGTCCAGTCTGACAGCGTTTGGAGAGGATGTTAACAGAGGAGTGCCATAAATCAACGCAGGCTCAACCCTGCTGTTAGTTCCAAAAGCAAAACAACCCCAAACTAAAATAAAACCACTGAGAACAGCCAGGCTCTGCACGGAGAGGTAGCTGCTACTCAGCAGAAAAGCAATAGTGGTAAAGGTCTCCCCTCCGGGGCTTTTTTTACTTAAAACAAGGAGGTCAGACAGGGATGTGATCAGAAATACCATCTCCACCATCATCACTGAAACCCCCATGGGATTTAGATTTACCTCCAGTTTCTGGGTGACTTTTTTTTTCAGCTCTTCAGACACGAAATCCTCAAAGACAAAGCTCCAGCCAAACGCTTCTGCTTCTGTTTTGTATTTCTTTTCTCTAACAAACTCCCTGGCACAAACACAACAGGCTCAGGCGTCTGGGTAAGTTCTCCAAGAGCCGCACCAGCAAACGCCGCCGTCCGCACCCGCAACAAGTTCAGAGCAAGGCAAAACGTGCACGACCTATAGACACCCCCTCTGCCCAGGGTCCCGGCTCCCCCCAGCACAGCTCCGCTCCCTGTGATATACATTTAACAGATAAACCAGTCCGATTTCCATCACAGATACAATCGGGTCTGGTAAACAGGTAAACTCCCCCTGCACTGCTACCTAAGGCAGATTTTATGTAGTTTATAAAGGGTTAAACTGTAGAGAATCTTCTAGAGAAGAAATGTAGCTATTTTAGCAGCCATCCCTAAATAGTTTCAAGATAAGAAAGGATGTCTGTGGCCCTGAGAACATGGTGACCCAAGACAGGGATGCAATAAATACGGACATTGGCTGACAAACAGGTGGTAGCAGGGAGATCATTAGTTTTAATGAGCAATTAAGCAGCTAGAATGTTGTGCCAACATGAAAAGTGAGCCAAAGGACAGGTGAAGAAGATGAAGATTGAGGAAGAAACCACCCTCACTCAACATGAGGACCACCAGAAGGCACAACTACGCATGCCCCAAAGCTTATTATAATATGTAAATGAATTCTCGGAAATATAATGAATATGCTAAGGTTTTATTGGAATTGCATTGACTATGTACCCCTGTGTGTATAAATTTAACTTGACAACAGTATTTGGGGTGCACAACGGGAGAAGTGATCCCCTGCGCACCCGGTGCTGCAATAAAGAACACCTGCTTTCTAAAACTGAATTTAAATTGAGTCTTAGGAAGTTTTATCGGCCGGTTGGCGGTAACAGCACTGCGGGATTGCACAGATCAAAACCCCCCCCTATAAAAGCCACTAGAACCTACGCCTCCTGTTAGTTAAATCTCATCAAAATGCAAAAAAAAAAGTCACATATTGCTGAATCACCTCACCCTGCTTCCGTCCTGTTTGTTTCCCCGTTGCCCAAGGTGCAGTAATTGCCGCTACCGTGTGTCACTGGGCAGTTACTGGTGTGTGGGAGCGTTGGCTCTTTTTAACCAACAAGGGCTGAGCCGGGGAAATAAAGGCTTTTCCCCCAGAGCATTTATCAAAGCTCTGTTAAAGGGCTTCGATAAAATACGTGGATTGGTTTACAAATGGAAACGGAACCTGTAAAACCTGGAATCTGAAGCGGCAACAGCCCCATTGGTAAGGAAAAGGCACACAGAGCAAAAAGCATGTTTGCAAGGGGAAGAGGAGGGAAAAAAGGGGAGGAAAGGGGGGGAAAAGGGGGAGGAGAGAGGGGGAAAAACACGGGGAAGGGCAGAAAAAAGAGAGGGAAGGGGGAAAGAAGGGGGAGAAGAGTAGGGGGAAAGAAAG
>VXAK01009519.1:66616-89100 GCA_013399435.1 Arenaria interpres
GGTGGGGGGGGGTTCTCTCACATCTTCATGGTGCCTTTGGGGCCCAGGTTGGTCCTCAGCACGTCCTGCAGCCCGCGGGCCGCGCTGATGTTCACCGCCAGCGCGGCCTGGGCACGGGCCACCTCCGCCTTGGGGTTGAGGGCCTTCACCGCCATGGCTGCCGCTCCGCGCTGGGCCAGGCCGCGCCGGGCGAGCCGACAGGGTGGGAAGGGACTGGGGAGGCCACACCCCCACCGCCCGCCCCTTCTAGAACACTCCGGCGCGCGCGCACGTCCATTGGCCCACAGCCGCCCTGGCCGCTTTTCCATTGGCTGAGGCGCCCGTCGCTCCGCCAGAATGTCCCGCCCCGCCGCTGAGGGGCCGCCCTCCCCGTGAAGCTGCGCGCCGCCGCGGTAGTTAACGGGGAGCGCCGCCCCTGAAGGGAAGAGAGGGGTTGGCAGGACCCTGAATAATAAATAATTAAGCTCGGCGATTTAACGTTAGGTCGGTAGAATTAATAGTTAAGCGGGTCGGCTTAATAATCAAAAGGGTTCTTGGTAAAAAAAACCTCAGCCTTCAGAGTTGAGGTTGAGGGACGCCGTGCAGGCCGCCGGGGCCTGGACACCCAGCCTGATCCTGGGCCTGAGCCCTTCGTAAGGCTTTCTGAACACAGGGCACAGTCTCTCCCAAGGCCACACAGAGGTTTCTTGTGAGGCTTCTGGAAGAAAAACATAAAATAGTCTTGAAGTCAAGGCAACCCTGATGGGTGCTGGAAGTGTTGGGCCTACGTGGCCTGTCAGGGCCTGGTCCTTGAGGCTGCACAATTCAGCTTGCCAGCTTTGGGCTCCGAGTGGAGGAATATTGACAGTTCCCCTTGAGGTGAGCTTGAGAAGACACACCATGGGCACGGATTGCACCGAGTTTGGCTCCCACATGGCCCCATCCGGGCTTGCACCCTGAACGCCCATCTGCTACTTCTGGGCAACTGGCAATACCAGGCGTGACACAACCCTTATTTCCAAGTATTTCGTAAGGAAAGTGCCTGCCTCCAGAATAATCATGGCCTGTGGCTGCAGAGCTGTGCCAAGGGGATCCAGGCCAAGCGGTTTTCAGCGTTCCTGCAGCCCATCTACTCCAGAGGGTGCTAACCCCCAGCAAACAGGGACAATTGGCCTCGAGGCCAGGATTTCCTCAGTGTTTGGTACAGAGAAGAGAGACAGCCTTCCCCAACGTTCACCCACCGGGGATGAGGATGGCACAGGGTAAATCTCCCCGACTCCATCCCACTTTTTGCAGCCGGGAGCTCTGGATGCAGCCCTGGACGCTGGGCTTTGGCAGCCCAGCTGCTGCCGAATGTGTTTTCACACCACTTCCAGTAGTGAAGTCTAAGCCCTCTGTTGGCGCTAATTTTGTTGCACAAGCATTTTGGGGGAGTTTGACTGGAAGAGTGAGCGAGCGTCAAGTGTCAGGGGCAGACTCTCCGGCTGCTGGGTTTGGCTGTGGGCTATGGCACCTGCTGGGAATCTGCTCTCCTGCTTCGGGTAAGGATCTCAGGTTTCTGGGCAAAACGCCACGCTGTGCAGGAGGACTGTCACGCCTGGCCTGTCAGTCTTGACTTGGCAGGTCTGGAGGGGACAGCTGCTAATAGGCTTTTTGGTTTTTAAACGTTTTAGATAAAGTTGGTGTTGAACATAGTATACCGCAAGTTTGGAGCGGTTTTGTTGAGCTGAGCAGTACATGTCTCTTGGGAAATATTTTAGTGCTGACACTTCAGTGTAGTGGCTGGGCTTTCGGTTCTGTTACTGTAATCATTAGAAATAAACATTAGACATTGCAAAATGCAGGAAATTACACCTGGCATTTCATAATTGGCTCTGGACCTTTCCTGTTAATGTTTAGTCTTCACTTTCGTTGGGATGCTACAGGCCTGCTGAAAACCATAACAAACCAGAAGATGCCAGCCCAGCCCAGAGAGGCTGCAGTGCTAACATTCAAGGTTCCTAGATGCAATGCCCGGGTAAAACACCTGAATCCCCAGCTCTGCCCTAGATTCTGTAGCCAACGGGTCACACACAAATATTTTGCTATTCTTGCTTCTCTGGTTTGTAATTTCTATTTGCCTTGATCCTCTCTCAGGGCTCTTCTCAGCAGAGGGCAGCCTTGTCAAACCCATACGCGTAGCAGCAAGCCTGTCGTATTTTATATTTTCCTCGCTGCTGTTCTGTGATCCTCGTGGGTGATATCCCGTGGAAAAGCAGGAATTACCCATCCTAAACACCTGGGCCGTGGGGCTGGCTGCTAACAGGGATACAGCCGTTCCCCAAGCAGTTTGAGGCTTGTGAGGGGAGTTATTGCTGCGAGAACAGAAAATTTGCATCTTGGCAAATTTTAGTTTGAATTTCAGATATTTAAAAAAAAATGTAAAAAATAAAAGGGAAGCCATTTGCAAAGATATTCTAGTCCTTCATGTCTGCTTTTTGTACAAACGGAGAGGTTTCGTAGTCACGTACACGAGTTAGCTGCTGTGCTTGTGTCGATAGTCGCACATCCACGAGCTGTGTTTTCACTCCTCAACATCCTTCTAAAGCCTCCGTGGGACAACTCTCTGTGTTTCTTTCCTGGATCACATGTCTGAGGATAGTTGGTTTATGGTATAGTAACGTTTCTCATTAGCATGTTCACATTGAAGGCCCATCTTGCAGCATTTTTCAGACAACAGGACAAGCTTTTCCACATTTTTTCAGTCTTAGCTGTACTTGTTGAACTGTTCTGCATATTTGTTTTTAATGCATAGTAAAAATACAGGGCAGGTGCTCACTAGGCCTAAATTGTCCTTTGAAATCAATGGATTTACAACAAATTATACCGGCTTATAATCAAAATATTTAACTGAAACACAACCAACGTGTCTGTTAAACTAAGCCAAATAAAGGGAATAATCCTTGAAATATTCAGCAGCAGTTTTCTTAGTCAAATCATGCACTGCTTATCTTGGCAAAAAAGCTTCTGAGATTCTCAGTAAAAGCAGTTTTCTTTCATCTTTATCAAGATCAGTTTTCATTGAACCTTATTCACAGAAATGATTTCTAAATCCATTTTAAAAACATACTGTCCTGCCACGATAAAACTAACAAACAGGGCCAGACTGAACAGCGAATTACGTCACCAGTTTTGCAGTGAAGGGGCTTGGTACCAGCTTTTCCTGACACAAGAAGTTACTAATAGATGCTCACATTGACAAATGATTGTGTACTGAGAACTTCTGAAAAAACATAAAGGAAGTCGTGGGAGGAGAGGCACACAGGGCTATTGATTTTAATAAATGTATGTCATTTTGAGGGGCAATACTGCTGGAATTGCAAAAGAGATCATGCATAGAATGTGACTGGTGCATGCAGTGGTGCAGAACAGTCTTTCAAAACGGGCAGCAGTCACAAGACTCCTATCACAAGCGAGTGAAAGAAGCTAAATCAGCTAAATCTGGCTTTCTTGACTTTGAACCAAATGACCAGCTTCATAGTCCTGGGTTGGCAGCCTCCTGTTTCCTAACCAAGGACCACAGTCATGTCTGAGGGAAGCTCTTCTGTGGGATGCCAAAACACGAGCACAGACAGGTTTTGCAATTTTTTTTTTTTTTTTTTTTTTGCAATGTTGCATTTGACAACATTACATTTGGGGAAACAAAACAGAGCTTTCTCAGAAGCAAAAGTTTTAATTTTGCCTTCAAAGCTTTTGATGAACTTTGATTCGATTTTGTGTGTGCGTAACATCGCACGCTTTGATGCACCGGGTAACAGCTTAAGCCAAAATACAATATTGCAATCCTAACTCACGAAACCTTTCATCTCGCCCACAGTGAAAGAAAACAGTGTCCCTGCCTCCCCTCCAATTTCACGCCAAGACAAACTCCTGACAGCGGCTTGTCGGAGCCCCTCCTCGGCTCTCGTCCCTGGCGCTCGGTGTGGAGCGAGGTGAGTTTGCCAAGACCCGTCTTGCTCTCCGTGGCACAGGCTGGCTGTCGGGCGAGCAAGCTCCCCATCATCTTCATCAGGGTCTGCTCCCTGCCAAGCCGTGCCTCCCCAAGCTGGGAGCGCCCCAAACTGGGCCCGAGCGGCTCCTCCCCCGACGCAGGCGAGGTTACACCTCTCTTCCCTACGCCTGTCAGCGAACAGCTGGACTTCTCTGGTTACATGTGTGCAACCATTTAAAAAAAACATCCAGGCTGGCTTACTCAGCAGATTATAAAAGAGTGATTTACAAAATGCGGCTTTCTTCCAGATCAGCTCGTGCTGTTGTATTTATGTGACTGAAGGTCTCAGCTGATCCCTACTTTTCTTGTGCAGCCGAGAGGTTTGCAGCAGCAGCAACAGCCACGGCCAGTACAATACTGTAAGTCACTGGGAACGTTTTTTTCTCTCAGTTTGGAAGGGGTTGGCGTTTGGCGTATCAGATCCGTAACACTTACCATGTTTTTCTAGCATAGAATATGAAGAGTGTCTCCTGCTGGGGCTGTGACCGTGCTGCCCTGCGAGATGCAGCAGCAGCAGCGTGGTGCCTGTTTTATAACAGCAGCGTGAATGAATGATGCAATCGTGCAGGGGGGAAGCATCATCATTTTGTCAGGACAGGCAAGAGGGGATTGGAGAGTTGGGAGGTGTATGTCAACATCCACCAGGTTCCTTCTACCCCTTTTCAACTACTTTTTAAAAGGTGCTTAAATAAATCCATTGTTAGGCACTGCTGTTCAGATAGTAGTGTATAGCTGCAAAAAATTCATCTCTCGACTTGCGTCCAGGTTTGTGTTACTACCTTTAAAACCTGAAGAGAAAACCAGGAAGTGTGAAGCAAGCTTAGTGAAGTTAGGGACCGATTCTTTCTTTTCTAACGCTGAAAACCACAGAAACTCACAGTCACGGATGGATGGGTAGTAGAGTAGCACTTGCAGGGATATAAACAAGTCACAATTTGCTTAAATATAACTGATCTGCTTAAATGTACCCCCTTTCCTCTAAAGCTTTCAAAACATAGGCTAATACAGAGAATTAAACCTCAGCGTAGTAAAGCTGTATCACTGTATTATTCCAATTTTACAGACACAGGACTAGAAACAATGAGAATTAAGTGTTTCCTTTAAACTAATACCATGGAAACACTCCTGTGAACGTTCTTACAAGCAGGACCAGTCCTGTAGTGGGAAGAGGTCCTGGGAAAAGTTTTGAGAACTATTTTCTCCAAATCCCTTACTCTAAGCAACAGTTTTCTTTCAATAAAAGGGAAACAGTTGAATGCATTTGCCTTTCTGTTAATCTCGCTGCATATTCAATGCAGTGTTACTCTGCTGTGAGGACGTATCTCAGTGTGGATCTCAGTGACGTGCTCACTCTCACCTTGTTAAATGGGAAAGTGAATCAGAAACGGAAACAGCAGAGACTGTTGGCAAACTGTAGGATATTCCCGACTGATGTGTTTCAAAAGATATCTTAGGTACTATTTCATTAAGATTCACTTAATCTTCATTTTTTCACAGCAATAAATGTCAACATAAGGCAAAGTAGCAGCACTTCTGAAAGCTGAAATATGGTAACAAGTGAAATCTAGTCACAATGAGGATTTTGAGATCTCGTCAAGATCTCATCAGAATATATCAGCCCCAGAACACCTGGAGTTCTGAGTACCATTTACTTGTTCCTTTTGCACTATATGTAGCAGATACTGCGGCTGTTTCAGTTTTTCAGAGTGCAGCGAGTGCCCTTCTTTGAAGGGTCAGCAAACAGAAAAGATTTCAGTTGTTTTCCTTTGACATGTGGTCTTACATAATTCCCGTGCTTGCTTCTCTAACTCCACCCTCTCTGTTACGAAACAGAACTTGTGGAAATACCTTTCTTTTTTTTTTTTTTTTCCAAATGGTCCAATGAAGTACTTCATAGTCTGGAGACAAGGAGATCTCAATGGGAATTCCATTTTTCCCTCTCTTTTTCTCCATCTTTATTTCAAGTTTCACTCTACCTCTCTCCCTCTATTTTTACATCTTCTCTATACACTTACTTGCCTATTGTTTATTATCTTCCCCATTTTCTGCTTTTCAGCTTTTCCCCACTATATTTTATTATCAGACCTATTGAAATCTTTGCTGCTTGGATGCTTTTCCAAAATACGAATAATAGGACAGGAACAGATTACCTATCTGAAATTAAATGGCAGAAACATCAGAGATTTTCTACCTATGTTTTTCATATGGAGACAGAGCTCATTATTTATGGGAATTTCTTTTTTCTTACCATCTCATTAAAACATTGATGTATTTAAGCAATCAGATGCCCTGAATTTCAGAGTAATTAATCTCTTCCGACTGTAGAGGCCTGAACCACTCTGGAATAAAAAAATGCTGTTCTGTTACTACAGCTGTTAGAGATTTGTCCATAGAAAGGTTTTACACAGCTTCAGTTCTTTTTTTGCTGATGTTTCCAAGTGACAGCTAGCTGTGGACAAGCTACTGTGTCTGTCCTTATTTCCTGTGGTCACTTACCCGGAGGTGAGCTCTAGGCAGCTTCTGGTGGAAGACATGCCAGGGTGGCCCACTGAAAATTTTAAAAACAAGTGAAGGAGCAGAACCTCTCCTGCTGATATTCCTCCCACCACCCTCTCCCCTCCTTTTGCCCATTACTCACTCACTAAAAGCCTTGCCTCATGCTCTCATCTACCCTTACAGCTAGGAAAAAAATGTCACAAGTTACTGAAAGTGGCATGTTACCATTTGGAATGGCACTTGACAGCCTCTGGAGCTGATGGTGACCCTTCAGGCTCTGCCAAGAAGGGCAGAAGAACCTTATTTCACTCCAGGTGAACAACCTTTAACTCCTAAAATTTATTTTTCCCACCAGCAAGACTCCCTGCAACAGCTGAAGCTTCCTTCATAGGTTCTCCTCTGTTTGAGCTTCCCAACTTTACAGTTCATCACAAGTTCTCCAACATGTGCGATGATACATCAGCAAAAACCAGGGCTGTGTTTTCCAGGACTCAGTGCCCAACTATAGTAGAAAGTGGAAAGATTTTAGCAGGTCACAGGCTGAGGGAGATCAGTAACTACTGTTGTTTTTTGCATTTCAAAATGCAATTCTTCTCTTCCAATTTGTCATTTTTAGGCACTATTAATCACAGCTTGAAACTCTTTTGAAAAAGAGTTTTGGAAGGAAAAAAGAGAGGACAGAGTTAATTCCAACCATGGCTCTACACTGGTAATTCTTCCTCTAACTTGTCTGTTTGTCTACCAAAGTGCAAAGTCCACCAGAGCGGTGGTCTCCTCATTGTAAGGAGCATCCAGAAGGGAAAGGAGTATGGGAAGTGTGGATACCAGAGAGAAGAAAAAGTCAGTCTTTTTCTTCCTGCTCCCAATGTGTGTTTCTAGTAATACCATTTTTTTTCAGAGAGATTAAAATTTTGAAGACGTGTATCCAGAAAGCTATTTCAGGTTCTCGCCAAGAAATCACATCACAGTGCGGTGTCCCCACGCAGTGACATTGCATCACAATGTGGCACTGTTGCAGTGCAGCCTCAGGTTAGCATGAGGCAATGGGATGGCTTTGCATAATAAGGAATCAGTGTTGGAACACCGTGACGCAAATATCATGCCACAGTGATGCAACAAGTTTGTCCAGTAGAGCAAATCTTTAAAATTGGCACCAAACCCATGGCTGAATTTTTGGTGGACTTTATAATTTCCAGTAGGCTGGAAAAAATTAACTCCCTGCCATTAAAAAAATGATAGTGGATTTTATTTTTTTTTGTTGTTAATTCCACTGGACAAATACATCTAGCAAACGGCTGTCAAGGACTGCCCTAAAGTCAAAGCTCTCCTGCTCAAAAAAAATCAAAGTCTTCCACTGAAAATACAAACACAGTGCTGAGAGCCAATGTCAAGTCAAGGCTAACACAAAGTAAACTTGGAATTCACGTGTCACCTGTCTGCCCACAGCCAAGTGACAGTGGGTGACACCCACACCACAGCTCAGAAGCAGTCTCTGTCAGAGGGAAGTTTTTATGTCCATGGCCATTATGAGAAAGAGGTTTCTCTTCTGTACCGTGCTGATGGCATATAACTATTTCTTATATGCACAGCACAGTCTTTATAGAAAAATATAAAAAACATATGCTGTCTGCAACAAATAATTCTTTAGTGATGCTTCTAAAGCTAGACCAGAGTTTTACAGTACGTGCACGGAACAGCTCTGATGCATCAAGAGCAGAAACCCCTCAAATTATGGTTCAGTCCTTGTTTCTGCCCTTCCCAGAGATGGAGTTTGCAAAAGCCCTTTCCTGGAATGTGTCCTCTTTGCTGCGTCCCCACTCACCTTTGCTTTCTGGCACCGTGGGGAGGCTGAGCCCAGGCTCTGTCCTACCTTCCCACACCTAAACCAAACGCGCAGTAGGGAAGTATGGGCTGGGTGATACCTGCTCTCCCATTCTCACACCTGCGATGCAGATGAGCGCTAAGGAAGCTTCTGTGTCACCTTCTCAGCCTTGTGCCAAAGCCACAAACCCACTCTGCTTACTCTAGTAGTGTGTTCACACCAAAAAACTCCAGAATAGCTAGAACATACGTCAAACAGTACTGTTTTGTGGCTGCCTTCGGATAGCTTCGCCTTTAATGTGACTTGCTCTGTCTGTTTCTTGCTATTTCATATCCACCTGGTTGTTAAACAGAGATTATCTCTTACAAATATGTTTCTTAGCTGTTCACAACAGGTTTCACCGCCTAGGTTTGATGGCTTCATTCATACAGACTTTTACCTTTCAATGAAGGACTGGAGTATTCCCTTTTATTCTACACACATGAACAGATAGAAGATGAGTGTGCGTTCTATACATCTTTTCAGTGATTATGGTATTTTTTCATAAAGCCTTTTGTATCCCAGTATTCACCATAGGGTTACTAGTCGTGGGAATGAACCCAAAGGTTCCTGTTCCTGCTTTGACCATTACCCATTGAGCTGTGATCTCTCAGTGAACACACAGAAGTCACCTCAGGAAACGGCACCGGTGTTTACCGTGTGCAATCCCTGGATGACTCCTGGCTGGCAGTGAGCTACAGCAGTACCCATCAGCTCCTGTACTTTTCCACAGCAAGGTACACAGTGATCATCTCCATCTTCGCTGGATGCCTTTTGTATCTGGGGGTGCCAAATTTGTCCAAAAAGGGTAAAAAATGAAATGATTTTTAGGAGCTTGCGTAAGACCTCTCACCATTAAAATTCACATGATGTATAGGAAAAAAATTAATTAGCTTAGTGAGAGGAAAAAAAACTATGAAGGTATATAACATGCTGTTTGACGGTATTTTTTCCCCTATCCCAGAAAAAGAGAGAACCTGCTACTCAGATCAATTACACAAGATCTGTCCTGAGAGACGTCTAAGTAGAAGAGAATATAAACCAAAAACTTTTACAAAAATCTGGGAAGTCAGATAGATAGAATGCTGTTATTTCTGTCTAAATGTACAGATTGGTAAATAGTAAAATCCACACTGAATTCCCTTATGAAAGGGGGAAGCACAAGATGAGTAAGAAAACACTTGATTAATACCTCATGCTTCTGATCTGCAGAAGCGCTCAACATAAATTTAAGTGGACTGATATAAAAGGGAAGAAAATAAACTTTTGTCAGGCGTTGCTATGGAAGAAGTTGTGTCATGATGGGATATCTTAATGGGTTGAGTGAAGTTCTCAAAGCTCAAGACTTTAATGGATTTTATAAAAGACTAATTCCCAGTGCTAATGGCCAAATCTTCTATGCATTCGTGGACGGTGAGAAAATTTAGTTTATATTAATCAGGACATTGCAGAGAATCTAAACCTGCATGATTTAGGGACAACCACTCGCTGATAGGTTTAAGATAGTTAAGTCTACTGCAATCAAGCAAATCCTTATGGGCTGGATGTCTTTTACTATCCCCTGGAGCAACTAATTTGACACACTAGACTGGGTCTGATGAGAAAAGATCCACTTGAGCGGTGAGGGCAAGATGAGGCAGAGAACTGCAAGTCCCACACAGCAGTTGGCAGTCTGATGGTTCAGCAAATGCCAAGTATCACAACCTTGAACCCCATGTGAACATCAATGGGCCGAGCCTGCAGAGAGCAAATCAGCAACTGACCAAAGCTCCACGGCCCACCTGTAACGTAAATTGAACATCATAGGCAGCAACGGCAGAGAGCAAATCAGCAGCCGAGCCAGACCTCCGCCGCCGCTCACGCTCTTTGATAAAAGCTGGCTACCAGGCTGTGCTCGTCCCTTCTCGCAAGAATCAGATCAGTTGCTCAAATGGCTCAAGACGGAGTGCAGTACTGTCACTCAGAGAAAGACTTTATCTTGTCCCCTCACAGTAAGAAGGTTCCTAAAAGGATGGCGTCCCTCTTGGAGATGAAAGAAATCTTCCGCAACGCTGACGCAGTGTGCTTTGATGTGGACAGTACGGTCATCAGGGAAGAAGGCATTGATGAGCTTGCGAAGTTCTGTGGAGTCGGAGACGCCGTGGCAGAGATGTATGTATATTTGCTGTTTACTTCATAGGAATAGTAGTAAAAAATAAGCATGGATAAGGTTGATCTGTGACAATGAATTTACAATAGGGATTAATTCACCTCTGTCATAGGGGATTATTACAGTTTAAAAGGGATATGGGGAATAATAAGTGGAATTAATGCATAATGAAGTAACTTCTTTTGGAATTGTGAACCCACTCAACAAAACTATACCAACATAAATTCTCTAATGTACATTTTTTTGATGGACTGTGACCAGCCCTCATCATTAAACTTGGCTAAGCACTAGCAAACCTTATTATGAGATGGAGGAGAGGGGTCAACTCTCTTAACACTTCTCTCAGGCTGATGTTGTTTCCATTGAAGCTTGTAGCAAAAGTTGTGTTACTTTCAGAGAACAGCACCTGGGCTGCAGTTCAGGAATACTGGTCCCAGTGGCTCAGATGCACTCACAGGGAATGAAACAGTTTTCCTTTGTCTCACTGGTTGTCACAAGAGCTCTGACCTGTGGAGATCTTCTACCAGTGGTTGCTACCAATCTTAGTGCACCATTCTTCTCCATAGATACGGTATAACCTAGAAACTATGGCCTCTTATCTTGTTCCTTGTTATTCTTCTAAGGGGTGTTATTCTGAGGAGAAGCCTCAACTTGTTAAGTATTGCTGATTTCCTTTCTTTGCATCACAATTTAGGACCCGCAGAGCGATGGGTGGCACTGTGACATTCAAAGCAGCTTTAACAGCACGACTAGGTCTCATACGTCCCTCCTATGAGCAAGTGCAGAAATTAATATCTGACAACCCACCTCAGCTAACACCAGGAATAAGGTAAGAAGAATTTCAAACGATCTGATGAAAGCGTCTTCCAAAAGCACGTGGCATAAATCAACAAAATTCTGTGACACTAGTGAGGCCGTAAGACCGTAGAGCTGGTTTAGATTGCCTTCCTACTCCATTTCCATGTTGTTTGTGTACAAAGCTTTTATCAGGAGCTTACAATGGCCTGACTCCACATCAAGTGGCTAGACATCCATGTAAAAAGAAAACAGTCTTAGGTATTAATTGCCATTTTGGCTGGTAAACTCATATTCTGGCTCTAGGATTAAATGGGCAAGGAAAATACTCTGTTCAATCACAGCTGTGTTTTCATGGGTGATGGAACTGGGAGGAGATTTAATGCCCAGTATGAACTACTGGCTTAGTTTATTCTGCAATTATATTACTTCTCTCTTAGAATTCTGTGTGCAGTCACATCCCTGGACTCAGCTTCAGAGCTATCCATTTTGAAGTGAAAATCCTTCAAAAAGTATTAAAAAATCATTAAGGGGAAAGACATATTTATATCTGTATTCATTTGGTTTTGGGTTTGGAATAAACATTGACTACTTAAAGTGAGAAGTGTTTTTTTCCTATTCAAAGTGTTTCAAACAATTGAAATAATTTTTTTTTTTACTACAAAATCTGGCCATAGCTCCAAGTCTAAAATATTTTTAGCACATACAGTATTTTAGATGATATTGCACTTGTATTTTCTCCTTGAAATGAAGCACATGCTGAGCTTCTTCTGTAAAAGGCATAGCTTGATCTAACTACAAAGAGAACATTGTTTCCTTGTTTAGAATCACATGATTTTCCTTTTCATTCCTTCCCTTTCTTCCTCCTTTTCTGTGTAGCCTGCTTTAAGCCTCCACTTTGCTTTTTAGTATTTAGCATTTCTGCTGTTACTGCTACCACTTCTTACGCTCAGCATTGCTGCACGCTGACCTTCCTGCTTCTAGAGCCAAATCCCGTAAAACTTTTAACTGCCCTCAAGCCCCATTGACATTAACTGCCTCTGAAAAGTTCTACTTTTTCCAATTCCTTTTCTGTTGCTGGTGCCCTCCTCTAAAGATGGCATCGATGGCCCAGCGTCTGGGGAACCAACTCTGAGTTAGAAAATGTTTGTGCTTTGCACACTTTTCAGCCCGCTTTTGCATTCTGGCGCAGTGGCTTTATCTTCCCCCCCATTCCCTACTTTTTTCTGCATTACAGATTCATTTTCTTGCTGTTGTTTTACTTCAGAAAAATATCTGAACTGCATCTTCTCTAATTTTTTCAAGGGAACTAATGTGAACAGTAGGAAAGTGTAAAGAAAACTTAGAGTGCTTGTTTCTGAACAACTAAGTACCTGTTTGTCTCTAGATGTGATGGTTGTGTTCAGCTTTTTTCAAGCAAAGCGTATGCACAAACTTGCAAGGGAAAGAAGGAAAAGCTTTGGGAAGCAGAGCTGGATGGAGCTGGAAAGCAGCACACATCCTAACTGAACTGGAATAACACTAAAAATGGGCAGGCTTGTCTAGGAAAGATGTATTTTAACTTTCTTGTTACCCCTGGATGCTGCCACGCACTCACACTTGGTGACTGCTCTTTCTTCTCAGGGAGTTGGTGAACAGGCTTCATCAACGGGGGGTCCAGGTCTTCTTGGTCTCTGGGGGGTTTCAGAGCATCGTGGAGCACGTGGCCTTGCAGCTGAACATTCCAACAGCAAACGTCTTTGCCAACAGGCTGAAATTTTACTTTAATGGTGAGATTCCCTTCAAGTCTCTTTTCTCTGGTAATTAATGGCACTTTTTGGGTCTAAACTGTCGACTGTTGGGCCACAGATACTGTCCAGCCTACATGACCTTGTTACCGATGCAGCTACCTCCAAGTAGGAAAATTGCAAGAGCTTACCAAAAACATGAGTTCCGGTAATTTTCCAGATATATGAAAGTTACTGTAGTTACTTTTTAATTGCAAGCTGTGCCAAAGGTAAAACATGTTACAGTTGCTGACAGCAGAATTTCATTTTCTCTTGTTCCTTCAAGTTAAAAGAGTTTAACCCACTTACCTGCTTTCAGAGGCAAACTTCACTCTTAGGGACTTTGAGGCATGCACGGAGATGGATGTACTTTAGCAGAGCTGCTCTGGACTTTAAGCTAGTGTAACCAAGCAGAACTGGAGTTAGTGAGGTTGTTTCTTACTCTCTGTTTCACACACTGTCTATACATCATACTTTTGAAATGTTTACACCAGTATCACCAGACCAGAGTGACTGGGAATGGATTTGTAACACTACCCATACTGGGGTCTGTCTTAGCATTTCAGCTCTTTGAAAATACCCCCACTGAAACTTGGGTAAAATCCTAATTTTTACACTTACCTTTGAATTACTTTTTTGGGGTGCTGATGTTATGAGGCTTACAGGACTGCATGTAATTAGCTGGTTTCTGCAGTAAAGACCATAGGCATGTATCATACGCTACGTGTCTAACTTGTCCTTCCACTGTGTTCTAGGCGAATATGCAGGATTCGATGAAACACAACCAACAGCTGAATCAGGGGGGAAAGGAAAGGTTATTACTCATCTGAAGGAACAGTTCCACTTCAAGAAAGTAGTAATGATTGGTGACGGAGCTACAGACATGGAAGCCTGTCCCCCTGGTGTAAGTATTAAAGAACCGGAATTCTAAATTCCTTTTGAGCAAATCATTTGGGGGGAAAAAAATGGGGTTTGAATTCTTTATAGGACTTCAGGGGAAGATCTTTGTCACTTCACAAAACCTAAAAGATCTGTGAGAAGTAGTTTTCCTCTAGAAAGGCCGCATCAGGGTCCAGCAGGACTGTGTACCAGTCTAGTGACCTGGCTCAAATCGAGTTGGTATTATCACGTCTGCCTTTCCCTTCTGTGTCGCCGCAGTAAGCGCTTGCTTCTGTGCAGAGGCCTCCCCCTACCAAGATCCTGGTCCTGAACGCTGATGAACGGTGCTTACCATGAAGGTCTGGCACAGATCTGGTGCACGTTTACCGGGTACTGGCCTACCAAGAGGGTTCATCTCACTGCACAGTGATGATACGTTTGAAGACAGCAGCCCTGAGAGGGTGATATAGTAAAAAAAATGCATATAAAGACAGCTTTTATAAACAGCCATTTTACAGAGGAGATATCTTAATTCCATTTCCCCTTTAGTGCCTTTCCCTACATAGAAGTACCCCGGTGCCTGTTCTTCACCAGTGCTGAGGGACAGACGTCCCAGTTCATGGAAATGCACAGGAACAGCCTCTGCTGGTGTTAGGACAGTTGGTCCCTCACAGCTAAATACGGGCATCACCAAAGCACCTTCTTATTTGCTTAATGCTTCCTACCTAAACGCAAAAAAAAAGCAGCAGTGGAAATTTTAAACACTGCACTTTCACTGCAGATGGTTTTCTGAGATGTAGAAATGATGATTGCTCCTGGTTAATGATTGAAGACATGGTTAATGTTTCCTTTTGGTATCTATCAAATGAGGTAAACAGAGCTAAGATAAACAGTATAGGAATAATTGTGAGATGCTGCACGCATGTTCGGATGTTAACTCATTCCTGCCTATGAAGGCTTTTTGTTGCATCACATTTACATGAGATTTTCAGTAAAATCTCAGATCTGAACAATCTTGAGGTCACAAGGCACCGAGACACAACTTTCCTATTGGAGAAAAAACTCTAAAAACCAAAGTGGTGCAAAATTAAATGTTAATAAAGTTCTTCTTAATACATTTGAAAAATGAACGTGCAAAGTAAAGCAGGGGAAGAGGCAGGGAAGAATACCATAATTTTAAAATCCTGTCTTAAAAACAAGCTTAATTGCTGAGAAGCTCCGTTCCTTGCATGGGACTGCAATAATCTATGTACCTGTTCTTTCCATTTTGCCAGGACTGCTTCATTGGATTTGGAGGAAATGTAATCAGAAAGCAAGTAAAAGAGAAAGCGAAATGGTACATTACTCACTTTGATGAACTGCTAAAGGAACTGGAAGAACGATAAATTGTACAGTAAAATAATATATTTAACAACTATAAATCCATTATACAATGCCATTAAACATATATTTGTTTGCAAAGTTGTGTTCCGGATTTTTTAAACAATTCTGGGTGTTGGGTACCTTTATCTCTGGCCTGAAACTTGTGTTGCAAGTTTCAACTTGTGTTGCGTTCTACTCAAATATTTTATAACGAAAATGGTAAGATTTTTTAAACATATTTTCCAAGGTGGAAGAAGTCAGTTGATCATTCACTCGTGAGTGAAGACCAAAGGTAGAAAATTATCAGTTAGTTAAAAATACCTCCATGGATTTGCCCTGATCATTATTGCATATCTATTGTTTCAGAATTATTGAGGCCAATGCCTCTGTGTATGTTGTGTGGCAAAAGAAGGGGGCCACAAACAAGAAGTTTGTCTAATCAATGATAATAAATAATATAACCTAAAAGGTAAACAGTATAGGAAGTACTTTCCATTCCAAAGAATCCCAGAACTTGGTTAAAAAGTGAACAGATAGGTAGGACACATTACTAAGTATCTCTGATTTCATTAAAATATGGCTAGAGAAGAACCTGAGACATCACCTGTTACTCAACATCACTGTTACCCAACCTGTGTCTGAAAGACACGAGATACAAATCTGAGATATGTGCAATATTCATTAGTGTCCAAGAAGCATATTTTAAGGCGAGTGACATCGTGGTTCCCAGATTTCATTAAAATACTTTTAAACTAAACTCCAAGCTGGTGATTTTGTAAAATGGTCAGACTGTTTACTTAACTGTTTTATTTATTTATCCACCCCCATCAACATATAACTGGATGGAAGGTAATTCACCAACCTTTAAAAAAAAAAATAGTAAAGGGTCTAGTGATTAAGGAAATAACTGCAAAACTTGTCTAGTCTTTGCCTCAAGTGTGGACCAACCACCCTTACACTGTTCGTGCTGGAAATAAGTCGAACCTCTTCTAAGTAAGTACTTCTCTGAGCGTCACCCAACAAATCCTACTTTCTGAAGGATTTGTCTTTTGTGGCCGCAGTGGCTGATCCAAGAGGGTTCTTACACAGAACACACTTGGTAAATGCTGCCTTTTTGTCAGCAAGTTCCTGACAACGCTTCTGGGTACTTCTTTTTAACTAGCTTTGCTGACACACCATGGTACTTTTATTTCCCACACTTATAAGAATCTCATCTCTGGTAATGTGCAAAACTTTACTAATATCAAATTATATGTTACATCTTCCGCTTTCTCCTGTGCATGTAATACCGTCACAGGAGAAAGACAAGTTGATGTGATGCGATTTGCCCTGGTAAAAAAAGTCTCTGCAGGCTCTTATCTCCTGGGTGCTGACAAACAGAGCCAGTATTTTTCTGGAAGCTGAAGATTAGACTGAATGTGCCAATTCTATTCCACTGCATATTTCACAGATAGGAAGAGAAACAAGTGATGCACTCACTTTCCAAAACCTTAGGCTCTCTCCACGAGATAATCACAGGTTTTCACAACTTGCACTAGATTTCCTTAATTTAATAAGATTGTCAGATGCCATATGAGGGCTCCTGTCTGCCTGTTTAAGCATCACCAACAATTAAAACAAATACGGATTCTGTCCATTTTGCATCATCATCAGAAAGGATGTAGGGGAAAGAGTCACTAACAAAGCCCCAGAGTGATGACTGGCAGCTCTCGGCGATGCCATCTAATGTTTTTGGCAAAAACCTGAGGCAATAATTGCTTGAAGTTACAACAGCCTTTAAATACTAGTGAAATAGAATGGTTAAAACAAACCCAGAAACAAACCTCTGATGGCCTTTTAGAGAAAGGCAGACATACAAACAGCTACGCTGAATATCCCTATACAGAGTTTTAGAAACCTTCACAAAAGCCCAGACAGACAATAGCTGGCAGGCTGCTCACCAGAACCCTTCTGGGAGTATTAAACATGATCTCTTTTAAATTCTTCCTGAGAAAAAGCCCAGCCAGCTCCAAGGGCAGCTCATGTACAATCATGCTTTTGTTTAGGCAAGACTGCATGAGTAGAACAAGTATAAACTCTTTCTGCTCTCATTCAGTGTGTCCCCCTGCAATTCTACAGTCATGAAGCAGAAGAGAAGTGCTTCTCTTTGCTGCAGTTTCCTTTTGAATTAAAAGGCCGCTAAAAAAATCCAACATCCAGCTAAACCAGCTACAGCTACAGGCCCTGGCCCTGCAAACACTGCGACACGCTTCGCTTCAAATCTATGTAATTTCACTAATGCTACAGTCAGAGGACCGCGCAGGAGGCTCCGTGCCACAGAGATGTTAACATTCACAGCAGGATCTTCTGCCAGTCTGAGCCCCATGGAAACGTGGCCTCGTGCCAACCATTTCACAAGAGCCCTTTAGGTCTGACTGGTTTGAAAAAAAAATATAATAAAATACCACCCCCCTTCCACTGGGCAAATATCAAGCCTGACCTCTGGTCCAGGAGGTACCAAAAGGATTACTTAGTGTTGTGAGGGACTAAGCTCTTTTGCCTGTAACATACTGGAAAAAAACAGGAGAGAATGAAGCAAAGTGAGGGAACTTTCAATGTTACAACCAAGCTACCCATTTACCTGAACGTACCCCAGCGCAGCAAAGCCTGGGGAGCAGCACACGTCAGCAATAGCTGGTCTTCAGGTGGGTCTCCTGATGAGAGCACGGGGAGGCACTGCTTCATATAGAGCCTTTTATTTTAATGTGATCATTCAGCGAGGTGGAATTGCTTTAAGTTATATATTCGATTTGCATGAGGGATCTTCTTAGAAGAACAGTTTGCAGCCTCTTCTAGGAAGACTACAGGACAGCTAAACTTCACTCTGTCTTCATTACAGTGGAACAAGAATTGATAATTACCAGAGACCCTTCCAGGCATTGTTCCCCACTTTCAAACCACTGGAAAGTGATTTCAGCTCTGAACTCTATGAATTCTGCTCTAAGAAATGGTGAAGTATTGCTAGTCAAAGGAAGAAGGCAGGCTTGGCCAAGAAATTAAGAGGGAAAATCACAACAGTGTTCTCAACAGGGAAAAACCAACTTCAGAAAGGGCTCAGGCAAAGGGAAGCAAAGAAAGATTGGCATTACTTAGTTATCTACTGTGTTATGTGAGTTTACATAGTTATCTGTAACTAAAATAACAGGAACTAATCTCTCTCTGATGACAGCCAGAGCAGGAGTTTGAAGCTCAGAATGACAGGAGGCACGTTCATAATCCATCACACCACCACTGGTGGGAATTCAGAAAATCTTGGGTAGCGCATGAAGACTGAAGAGACTTGTACAATGTAGTGCCACCCCACAGAACATCCAATTATTCCTTCAATTTCATATTGATGTGAAACTTCATGGTTCTTAAGCAGTTAAATTCCTGATTGAATTTAATTCCTAGTGCTTGAGGGTGAAGGTAAGAAACATGGATTGCATCAGAACCCACAAAATCCTGTAAGCCCAAAAATGCTTTTTGCCTTTTGTCATCAACTGAGATTGCTGGTTATGAGGGGTAAGTCACCAGAACAATCCTCTAGGAACAAGAAATATGGGAGGATACTGGGAGAAATAACAAGAACTGCAAGCTGATATTGTCATCCTTTTTCTCCTTTTGCAGTTTAACAGTAATCCCACAAATCTGGAAAAATGACAGCCTGAAGTGATAGCGCAGCTCGGGACTGACGCACGAGAAGGAACAGCTGAAATGATGTACTTGGCCCACTGAGAAAGCCAAGATGAGAACGTTCAGCTATAGAGTACAGAATTTTACTCAGTAACATCCCATCATCAGTTGACAACAGGAGGAAAATATGAAAACAGCCAAGAATCCGATCAAATACTGACTTTGTTCAAGATGGAATTCAAGTGAAGGCAAGAGTGTGGTGTATTTCACACGGGAAGAAGAAATCAGACCTGAAACATTAAGCACAATTTGTGGAGAAAAATCAAAAGGAAAAGTATTTTCTGTTCATACGACAGCACTTATGTCCTCTAGAACACCCAGCAAAATGGGATGTAATGGGGATACTGTGAATTCATTTTGGAGGAGGAGAGCATAGTATTGAAAAACATTGTCCCCGACACAGAGAAGTGATATTGGCTAAGCAAGCTGAAATATTCTATGCCATTACTCAAATTTTCCATAATAAACACTGCAAGATGAGAGAACAACGCAAGTGGTGCAATACATATAAAGTGCCAGTAAAATGTGAAAATTAAAAGGATTTTATTGACTGATATGTTCGTCCTGAAAACTCATTGAAATGTACAAACTGGACATTCAGTAACTGATTTGTACATTCTGTATGTTACACTGAATTTTGTAGCCACTTTAAAAGAGAGAATATTATTTTCACTTACAGGATGTTCACATCATTGCAGACACCAAAAGTGTGGATATATTCTAGTCTAAAAGTGAAACCAAAATAGAACTGGACATAATGGTACACCGCTTTATGCCAATCCTATCGACTCAACATGCGGCAGTTTCACACATCAATTCAGAAGTACCTACTGTACAGTTAGTGAAACACCCGACCAAGCATATGTCTGAAGTCATGATTGCTTATTAAATTAAACCCCTTTTCCTAGACTTCCAAGTTATTTGTAGAGAGAAATGTATTTAACTGAACTTGATTCTCTGCAGAATGTCCAGGCAATCACATCTTGGCAGTACCTCTTTGAAAACCGCAGGTCATACTGCACAAAATTAAATTCAGGTGTAGATATCTACACAAATGTGCGATTTCAACAGGCTTCAGAGTACTTGCAAAACAGAATGCCCTATTCTCTGTCCATAAGCTATCACCTGACAAACAGTATTACCCTTAATTAACGACTGCCTATTTGTAAATTTAGAGCTACTTACTGATTTCAGACCTGCCAGCACAGCCAGGTGTATTTCAGAGCTGCCTGAGGGCTTCAGAGCTTCTAATTTCAGAACTCCCACGTTTGTTTTTAAAATCTGCAGCCATTATAATGTTACACAAAGGCCACAGCAACTGCAACGCTCCGTTCTGCTGCTGTCACTGAACGCTGGCAGAAGATATTAAAATACTGTATGCCATACTTAACCTGAGGAGCTGTCTCACAGAGGAACTCATATATGTCTTTGTACTTGTTTTCAATTAACCAACCTTTTAATTACAGTCCTGTATTTCTTTTTTTTTTCCCTGGTGCAATCCTAAGAGCAAAAGGTCATTAGATTCTGAAGAAAAGAGGTCTTCTTTATAAGCGCAATACAGTACTTTTATATTTCAGACTATGATATACAATGTATACCATAAATTAATTTAAGACAAATACTTGTCACTTTATCTATGTAGGCACAAGTAAATCAGTGACTTTACTGAAGAGGAGAAATCTTCAATGGTATCATGATTCTGGACTCCATTTCCTGAATGAGGGGCACTGAAAAAAATTGAGACAGGGTTTAATTACACTAACAGAGATCATTAACTGTTCTGCACACTCAGTTTGAACAGGTATTACTGTCTTCAAATTACTCTCCCCTTAATGCATGCCAAGTCATAAGTAACCATCAACATTCCTCTAACTGAAACACAGTAGTTTGAGAACAAGTGATTTTTTAATATAATCTGTCTGCTCCTTTGAAGACAAATATTCCTTTTCTTTTTCACCTTAATGAAAGTTATTTCACATTTTTTCTGGTATACTTCCTTTGAAATATACCCTATAGAACCAAAATCTGACATGCTTAGCATACTTTTGTGAGTTTTGTTATGAAAGATTATCTTTGATCTCAAAGATCTCCTGGCTTCTAGTTCCAAAGTTTAAACTCCCTTTTCAAAGGAATGCATTTATCAAGGCTCCCATGTTTCATGAAATATTAGAGGTAATAATTTAATATAAATTTCACTTCCTAATTTTTTGGACAGAAACTCAAGCATTTACACAAATTTGTGCTTCTACAGGAGAGGTGGTTGTATAAAAACTTACTACTAATGTGATAATTTTTTAGCAATTAGGCAACTTTTCCAAATGCGTATTACCAATTGCAAAATTCACTTTACAGCTTAGTGAAATGTCCCTCCTTTCCCTTACAGTATAAAAAATGACACACAGACATACACACACCCCAGAGATGCAAAACTTTTTACCATTGTGCAATGCACCGAAGAAGAAAAATGATGGCACGGACAAAAGTCTACCTCCAACATTCCAGGGAAGTTAATAGGTTACCTGTGTAATAGACTAGTTCATCCCAGCCAGGTTTATTCCACGCAGCGTTCCTTATATCTTCTCTGGTTTGGAGATCTTTGTAAGCTGGCGAGGGAAAAGAACAAGCACAAAGCTTAGAAGCAACTCCTTTTCCTTCTGCACATCAATAGCTCCCTTAAAGGTGTTCTAGTGGGTGATTAGGAGGCTGCAAACACTGGGAAAGAAAAAACTCAAGAAGTTCTCCACAAAAAGGAAAAGCTCCCAAACCAACGCAAACAGAAGGAACTGGGGAAGAGAGAGAATGTCTCAGACACAGGTAAGACAGACAATACAGCACAGAACAGTTCTACGTGAGTGGTGTCAGATTTCTAATCCTGGAATATAATACTCTGAGCTGTCGAGATATTAAGATAATACTGCATATTTTCTAAGATAAATAGTAGACAATGAGTTTCTTCAAGTTGAAACAATCCTAACATGTGAAAAGCAGCTACCCATGTGGGGAGACTAATGCACAGAGAAAACCAAAACACCATGATGTAGCAACGTAAAGAAACGCTTGACTTTCCTTTTTGTAAGTGTGGTGTATGTGATGCATGAAACTAAACTGTAAAATCCTGACTTCAGTGTGAACAGGGATGGCAAAGAGAGATGGCAGGACATGGCTTGTCTTGCTTATGTTATTGAAAGCAAACAAATAGTCCCTGATAAGAAAGGGCCATGAGAAACTGTTGATGGAAACAGAACAAAACAGGAAATGTTCACTAGTGCTTGCTTGTTTGAGAAATAAAGGTAGCTACACAAAAATTAAGAAAATCCACATTGTTGGTGTAAAACAGGAAAAAAAGCCTCTTAAGTCATTCCTTTGCCCTTTGTAAAAACCTTGTCTCCTGGGCAAAGTCAACAGTCTGTTACGGGCTGATTCAGTGAGAAAAAAGCAGAGAACACAAACAAA
>VXAK01009520.1:0-55871 GCA_013399435.1 Arenaria interpres
TTTTTTTTTTTAGGACTGTTTGAAATGGCTTAATGAGGAAAAGGATTTGTTTTGATGATTATGGATTAGGAAACATTTAATCATTTTATATGTGTACTGGTAAAAAGGCATGTGTGCTAGGACTGGGGATGGGGATATTTTCACTGTGATCTAAAAAAAGAAACAAACCCTGCATGTTTGGCCTCCTTTATAGAATTTGCACAAATAACAACATTGAGATGGCTTAACAATTCTGAGCTAATGATTTATTCAAGGTTAGACTTTGCTAGCTAGTGCTACTTTGGTGGTAAAGTGTAGCTACTTTCTTACTTTACTACAGCAATGTGCTTGCTTTTATTTTACCCCATATTCTTACTTATTTTTTTCCTCTTGATTTGTAGCTGTTTGCAAAAAACAAGCCCCCAAAAGGTCTTTATGTCTATGGAGATGTTGGTAAGTTTCAGTTGCATCAATTCCAATGGATTTTTCTCTAAATATGTGTTTAATAAAATTCTCAAATATCTAAAAGCTTTATGTTTATGTAGCGTTACTGCTTTAATAAATTATCCAGGATTAATTTTCTTCCACTTTATGATGTTATTTCATACAATTACACTCTGAATTCTGGAAGCTGTTGGATTCGACTACATTGACCTTGTGTATTTTTTTTTTTTTTCAATGCTAACTACTCACTAATATCTAAGAATGCAATTTTAAGAATTTGGGAAGTAATTGAGGGGGCCATGGAGAGAATTTATATGTTGTAATTACAACAATGCAGCATGAAAACATATTCACTTTTCAAAAGGGAATATTAAGTATGTTTCCTGGATGCATATGGAGCCATTTGTTCAACCTTTGGGCCATCTCTGTATGGTTCAAAAGTTTAAAACAGAAAAATAAAAATGTAATTGTTCCAAGTTTTCAAACAGAAAATGTAACTGTTCTTCACAAATAATCTGGTTTTATACTTATTCTGTGGAAGAGTATAGTTGCATTAGTTCAAAGCTAATGAACAATCATTATTGTAATCAGTACATACTGTTCTTAAATTAACTACCTGTTGGGTGTTTTTTGTGTTTTTTATTTGAAGGCACAGGAAAGACAATGGTGATGGACATGTTCTATTCTCACTTAAAAGTAGAAAGGAAAAAGAGAGTCCATTTTCATGGCTTCATGCTAGATGTACATCAGAGTAAGTGCAGACACAGATATTTACAAGAATTTTATTAAATACAGTATCTATTGAAAAGAATGTCTTATTCTCATATCCATATTAATCGGTGTAATTTTATTTAGATATTTAAGCAAAAAAAGTAAAAAATAGGAGAGAAGTTAAAAGATTTTAGCATTGTCTGTCATACCAGAGTGGATATTAATTGCATATTATTTCTTAAGTATCTTCTGTGAAAGATTCTGTATGCCTGATTGTATAGAAAACTAGGGTGTGCATTTACAATTAAATCCTTAACTAAAATGTTTTCCAGTTACCAATTAACTTACATGCAATCTGAAAAAGGCAATTGCTAAAACCGAAACAGTAAAGGTTAAATTCAATCTGCATTTTGAATAAGCAGTAACTAAATCAGGTATAAACATCAAGGAGAATGAGAACAGTGCTGGCTAGTGAACTTCGTAATAATTTATAGTCAGATGCAATACAATCCATGAGACAGTAAAGTATGTCTGTAATACTTTGTGTCAGTGTCATCATCTGTATATTTTAAAATACAGCTGTGTTGCTATATCCAAGTTCTTTTAACTAAATGCATTCTAAGTATATCTTCAGAGCATGCAGTGCACAGAGCTGTGCCATTGATTTGTAAACACCGTAAGGGTTTTTCGTACTCGGAGAGAAGATTAAGACAGAAAATGCCAAATCACAAAGTGAAACTGAAACTAAGGTAATGAATTGGAGCAAGATAAAACTGTAATTTGTATCAGTTTTTAAAAAATAAAGCATAGGTGCATAGCATTTAAGGGTTCTTTGATTTATGTTTTAGGTATTTCTCAACAAGAAAATACGAATTGAAGAATCTGTGAGTTTTCAGTAGTTGCCTGGATGCAGTTGAAAACTGTTTTTCCCACTTGAAATTTGGTTAAACCTGAAGCTTTCTTATTTTTACCACACTAGGTTACTTTTTACTTGGTAGCTAAATGATTTTGTTCTCCCTGTCTTAGAAAAAGAAATAAAAAATACTTGTTCTTCTCTCTTTTTTTTTNTCGCCTTAAGCAGAGCTTGCCAAAAAGAAAAGCAGGATTTATGGCCAAATCGTATGATCCAATTGCACCAGTAGCAGAGGAAATAAGTGAAGAGGCTGCTCTCTTATGTTTTGATGAATTTCAGGTAAGAAGTCAGTGATTACTCCTTTGCTTCAAGGGAAACTTAATAAAATTACTTTCAATCTTAAAATATGACACTTGTTACTGCTAATGTAGTATGTGAATCACTGGCCAGTAGTGAACTGTAGAAGTTGAAGAGTAGAAGTCCTTTCACAGCTTTGAAGGTGGTGGGGTGGGTTTTTTCCAGGAGATGAGATGCAAGTTGGTGGTGTAAGTCCCCTCATGGTGCTTTCCTTTACTAGTCTAGTTACTGGTCGTATAAGGGAGTATTGGAGTTTGGTGGGAGACTCGTGAGTACTTCAGGGCAGGAATCATCTGTCTGTACAGTGCCCTGGAAAGTAGCCACCTGGTACTTGCTGGGCACGCCTGGCCTTTGCTGTAGTTCATATAATGCAACAAAAATCGTCTCAGTGTGATTAAGGACGTCGCAATGACACGTCAAATTCAACCTAAATTCTTTCCTAGAGTTATTGGAGCCTTTGGCATGGCAGTGCCAGACTATGTCAATGTAACTAATGTTTTAAGAAACTTATTGAATTAAACATGAAAATTAAAAATAAACTCATGAAATCTTTGCCCAAGCTATCTTGGTTGATTCATTTGTTCTACATAGCTTGTAAATTTTGTTTTAAGGGCATGTCACATTTAAGTGTAGAATTGCTTTATAAAAATTTTTAGGAGAGAGGTTAGAGGTATTTGGCAACTCTAATAAGCTGAGATTTTTTTTTTTTAGTTCAGAGAGAAAATGCAGAGCAAGATGGGAACAGATGTGTGTTAGTTCTCAAATCACCATACTAAAAGAATAATTCATTAACTGCAAATTGTCTGTGTTATGCTCTTAAATTAATGTGTTGCTGGAATAGATAGAGCAATGTATATCTCTGAGCTATTATTGTGCAAGAAAATAATCGGTTTATGATCAGCTCTCGTGATGGGGATTTTTGTAGCTGTGAAGTAGTAGGTGTTCTTTTTTTAAGTTCCTCTTGCATTTTTTGAAAAAGGGTAGTCCTTTGATCTGTGCTTTTGGAATGTGTGGGGTCATTGCAATTGCTGCCGTTGGATCATTTAAATTGTGCTTTATCTAGTGAATATGAATGCTGGGCTTCCACAACGTGCTTTATAAAATCTAAATACAGGGACAGTTGTATTTACACTATAAAGAAATGGGGAGGTTTGGGGAGGGCAGGGAGGAGTGTTAACTGTCATGACATCAAATGCTCAAATGGTAGAAAGAGGCATCTCTGCAATACCGTGTATTAGTGTCAATACCTGCTCTTCTGTGTAAGCGTCCACTGCTTTCATATCCTGGTGTTGCTGTGTTTCCAGACTACCTGTCACGTTCCCACACTGTAAGGGGAGAGACTGGTATTTCTCGTTTCCAAACTGATTGCCTACTCCCTCTGCTGACTTGTGTGAGGTACATCAGTCACTTCAGTTGTAAATACCCAGTTTTGTCCGTGGGTCATACTTGGGAAAGTAATACAAGAATTATGCTTTAAAATGTGTATCTAAGACTTTTCCTTCTTATGTGAATTTTAAAAATTTACTTGTCCTCAGTGTACTAATGTTCTAAATTCACAGATTTCTGAACAGCTGGATTTCTTGACTGATTTTTCTGTAGTATGCTACACAGGCTTTGCCTACTGAAGATTTCTGGAATTTTGCAGAAGGTGCTGAATTTGGGATAAGAAGCTTTCTGCTTAAATAGTCATAAAGTAGTGCAGTGACTGGAAGAGCAGCTCACATGGTGACACAATTAACACTGATAATAAGGAGCCATATCTAATTCAGGATGTTTGCAGCTCATTTTCCCACTGACTAGATTTCACCTCAGTCTGATTCACCCCTATTTAAAGAATTGCTAGATTAAAATGAAACTGGAAAGATCTGGAGACTGGATACTGCTCTGACTTGCAGGCAAAGCTACTGTCTGTTTTGACAGGTGGAAAGTCAAGGTGGGACCATACTGCTTTGGAAAAATACTTGTGTGCGGAGGAAACATCAGAAAACTACAGAGATTTGCTTTAAACACTTCCAGTTGCTTTCCAAATACTTGTTGGAGAAAAAAAGGAGAATAAGCTGAAATTATTTATTTATCTTGAGATCAGGCACACAGACTAATGATACTGTAACAGGGACAGCAAAAAGTATTGTTAATACTCAGATTTCAGAGGAAACCAAATGCAGAACTTCAAAAGACAAAAGCGTTGCTGAGGTTGCACGTGCTTTGGCTAAGGCAAAGCAGAAGTATTCTGAAGTATATCTTCCTGCAAAGCCTCAGAACTGTCAAGCAAGTGGAGAGTTGAGTAACTGATGTAGAAATATATTTCAGTACTTTTAAAAGTGGTTTTGTGTGTTCCAAAATATTGTCGTATTAAAAAAATAAATAAATTACTATGTCTTATGAATTTCTTTTTGCAAATACTGTGTGATAGCCAGGACCTCAGTGATGGCATCGAACTTCTGAGTTTGTCCATTCTGAAGCAGATTTTTCATCAGCATTTGTCTGAGCCATAGGCTCTCAGGTTATTAAAGCATTGCCACTTCTTACTGATCTTTGTCATACAGTTTACTGTAAATATTATGTTGAAGTCTTTTTTTTTTTTTAATCATGAAAGTCTTAAACCATTCTAAAAATGTGCCCTCATTTTGAAGAAAAACCCTAGAATTAAGCCATTTGTAATTAAACTTCTGATGTTTCAGAGTACAGAGGCTGGCCAATAAAAGAGACTAGTTATTGTTTAGCCATCACATTACTATACACAGGTAATCAGAAGCTCTGATTTTGGCATGTGACTTCTGTTAGTTAGAATTCATAATGAGAACAGAATCCCTACTTCTGGGTAAGCTGGGTGATCATACAATGTTAGTCTTATGTATACCATTGGTACCACTTCCACTTAAAGCAAACTACAATTTAGGGAGTTTTTACTAACCTGCATGCTATTAAAAGCCTCTAATAAAAATTGTGCTCTTATTTTTGTGCTAATACTAATTACTGGTAATACATGCTTATGTTTGTCATTCATTACGTGGAACTGTACCAATCAGTGGATGACTGAGTCTCAGGCACTTACACATGTAAATTAACTATTAGTCTGGTGGTTTTTTTAGTTTTTTCTTTTTTTCTTTTTTTTTTTTTTACGTGAGTCATAATGGAAAGCCGCCCTAGGTCATAAAAATCTTTTCTCTTAAATGCTAATGAAATTTCTCCATTCTCTCCATTAGCAGGCTCTCCTTATTGGTAATTTGTAGTCTTTGCTTTTGTTCCCTGTTGCAATGAATGCTGGATACAGTAAAAAAACATGAGAAATTACAATGCTTTAGTTACTGTCTTTTACCTGTTCTACCTTATAGACATTTTCTGTCTTTCTCAAGCTGTATTAGATAAAAAGAGCTCACGTTTGCATCCCAGTTCTCCAAATCGTGCTTGCTTTTTGACTGAACTCATAATGGGGTGAAAACATCAGAATTCAGCATCGAATAATGGTTCTCATTAATAAGAGAATGTTGTTAATTGTTTTATTTCATATGAACATTAACATTCTTTCACTCTGCTTTCTAAAGGTAGCATGCCTTATAGTATTTTTAAACAAAAAAATGTGTAACAACATTATATAACACATTTTTAAAACTTGGCTGTTAGGTTTTCTTTGTGATACAAGAAATTCTGTTAACTCTAAAATTCACATATATACTATGTGGGTTTTTCTAGGAACAGGAAAATTCAGAAGAAATAAATTCTCAATAGGTGGGTGCATAAGCAGCTACATTAGACATACAGTACAATAGTGAACCACTACAGTAAGATCCAATAATTCAAAGAGCATGATCAGAGATGTGCAAATTTGAGGGGTGTGTTACTGATTGTGCAAAACTGGTTTTGAGAAAGAAAATAAAAATCCATATGAATGCATTCCACAGAGCTAATTAGATGAAATCTTTGGAAGAAGGAAACTGTGGTGTTTTCTTATGGTTCCTTTTGAACACTGTCGCTTCCGAACTAGCTCTCAGAAATGTAACCTAGGTCCTCTGCTGTGTCTGGTGTAGAATTATTTTTTTCTGGCTGCCCAGAAAAATGATTTAGAAATTTAGGGGGGGTCAGGGGTGTGGGTGTGTGATGAAGTAGGAAAAAAATCATACTGGTTTAATCTTTCTGCAGATGTATTCCCATCACGACATACACATCTAAACTGGTGAAAGCATAGCAGTCTGTCAGTCTGTTGTGTAATGAGCGCGTAGAACTCTGGGCATGCAACCACTTTTTTATTTTCTCAGAACTGGGGTCTGTTTTGGTAAGTCAAAATGCAACAAGTGACTGTATAATAATCAAAGGAAATGCAGGAGAAACAGGTGTAATGATAACAAGGCTGGGTTACTCATTAGGATTGCTGATCTCAGCTGGTGAACTCCTCTGAAATAGAAATGGCTGTTGTAACAATGGGGGCTTTTTGTTTGGAAAAAAATACTAAATTTTTTTCATTTGTACAGAGAGGAATGCAAAACAGAAACCACTTATTTCTTGGTACTGTAAAGCAAGTTAGTTAAGCTAAACTTAGATATTGAAAGAAATTTTACCTTATGGCTTTTTTTGGGTCTTTTTTCTTTGTGCCATCCACACACTCCCCTCCCCAGCCCCTGCCAGTATCACTTGTCCCACCCATTTTTATTTTTTGTTAGTGTTTTGTTACTGAAGGTTAGAAGAGGCTGACTGTGCTGGAAGTGACTGCCGTGCCTTTTGATTATTCATGGACAGTAATAGAAGGCACTTAAAAAGAACAATGAAATTGCTTATTTTTGTGATGGGCCATCTGTTGAATTGTTTTTTGCAACAATCACACAATAGTATCTATGTCATATCATTCTATTTTCAACAGCAGCTGATTATGTATAGTTGGCTACTTGTCTTTATTTCTGAAGTCCCATAACCATTTAAATTCACCTCTGCAAACCTTTGCCTCAAAGGTAATAGAAATGTAAAACAATCGATGTGTATTTTCTTTCTGTCTTCTGTTTTTTTCATGTTGTTTCTAATTAATTAGGCCTCTTAAATGTTTAGGTCTGTTTTCTATGTCTCCCACCTGTAGTTTTATAATAGAAGTTAACATGGAATCATTTAGCAATTGGTAAAGAAATGGTGGAGTTCCACAATAAAGAGCGGGCAAGTTTTGAAAGACTGTGGTACATTCACTGCTTATTAATTATCCCTTTTATTTTTTATTTTTTTTCTCACCAAGCAATAATTAGAATCTTTCTTCGTGGCTTTCACTAACAAGCATTTTTCCTAGCTATAAAGCCACTTGCAGATCTATTGCGGCAGAAGCTGAAAGCAAGATAAAACAAATGTGTTGTCTTCTACAGGTCACTGACATTGCTGATGCCATGATTCTGAAACAGCTTTTTGAAAATCTGTTCCAAAATGGGGTTGTCGTTGTAGCAACATCTAACAGGCCGCCAGAAGGTAAAAACAAACATGCTACTAGAATTGTCCAAATCTAACGAATCTCAGTATCTTACAAAGCAATTGAATTAAAATCATATAATATTTAATAAACTCTGTAGTCTTCAAGAATCTGAGATATTCTAATTTGTCCTTTGCTTTCTCGTGTTCTTAATTTGAAAGGTTTTTCACTAAGATTTATTCCTGTCTTCTCCCAAACTCAAGGTGTTCCTTCCTGGCCATTTCCCTCCAAATCTTTCAGTATTTTCTGATCCTCTCTGCTCTATCCAAACCGCTGGGAGGGTATCTGGGGACAGGGGAGTTGAGGAATATTGCCTCTCTTTTGGGTGTATTCCAGGGTAGGAAAAGATCATATTCAGCAGAAAAAAAGGGGAAATGAAACTACATTCCTTCCTGGTATTTAACTAGGAAACCTGAAGACTTGATTCACCAGCTCAAAGGAGAAGCTGTACCCCTTATCAAGACGCCATTCTTACAGCCTTGTTTGAGGTCATCTTTTAGGAATTACTTAGGTGGAGAGTTATTACCATTTCTAACAATATTTTTAGATAGAGCATGACTTGCTAGGTAGGTCCTTCTATAAAGCCCCCCTGTATGTGTGGGTTTTAACCAAGCAGTAATTGCAGTTTTTTGTAAGTGAGGAAAATGTTTCTTGTAGTGTTAGCAGTTAGCATAATACATGATTTCTATGCAATATTTATGACACTTCAGATTAATTTCAAACGTTTGCCAAAAATACTCAAGAGTTACAGTGCGAACTGTAGCTACCAGTTAAAGTTTCCACCCAAATTAATTGGGTAAAAGAGAATCACTAAAGATCTACAATGCACTCAAATGTTGTTACTAGAGTGAGAAATAATTTCAGTTGGTTTATTTTCCTTGTTTGAACAAACTGTAGCTGGGTGAACTACAGATAAACTGGATGCTGGTGCCTCACTCACTTGGGAACCATCCTTGTGTGTTTTGAAGCACTACTCTTTAAAGTTCAGGAGAGATTTTTATTTTAACTTGGGGATTGTATCCCACATCTGAAATTAGAGATGTCAGTTTGTGACCATTACCATCATGTGTTTTAATATTAATACATATTAAATGACTGTGTCAACCTGAAAGACATCCACTTGTACTAGCTACTGAAGAGAGAATCTCAAGTGTGGCATCTCCAGACCTGAGCTGTGTTGCAGTCCGGATGTTGGTCAATGCCTGTCTCTTCTCCCCTTCTCACCGCTCCTGCATGCTCACGGTGTGTGTGTCTGAAATCCTCCCACAGCAAAGAGAGTTGGGTTAGTGTACTATGCTACATCAAGGTGTAAGACTGAATTGAGAGCTTCGTTTCCTGTGGCTACAAAAAGGAAAAGTGGCTTTTTTGTTAGAGAGCAGATGTACCCAGCTGCTGACCATTAGTGTTACGCTTAACCATGTTAAACTTCTGTCCCAGAGGAATATGAGGGGAAGTGCTTGGGTGCAGTGTTTGAGGAATCCTGGCTTCATTTCTCCACCAAAATTACTGTTTCTCATCCCCGCAAAACAGAGACATAATAGGAAATTCACAGCCTTAATAACTAGAAGAACTAAGCAGGTGTCTTACAGTACTGTTACGTGTTCACTATTGTTCGCAAGTAAACATGCAATTGATTGTAGTTTTAACAAATGGATAGCTATCATGATTTGCAGAGTTACAAATAATATATGACTTGAATGAAAAATGAATATATGAGTTCATACAACTTTGTTAGTAATTAGGTTGTGGAATCACCTTCACTGACAATTTTCCTGTATGTTTCTATGTACATGCCCAATTTTGTGAAAATCATTTTGTAGGTGTTCTACTGGTTTCTCATGCACACTGTATCTTCTGTCGACCATGAGGTATTGGCAGAGTGTAAAAGCTTTAGCTTAGTTGTAGCATTCAGGCGTTACGGGGAATATAGGTGATATTGGTAACCTGGGGTGGTCTTTGTGGGGAATTTTGGCAACGTCTCTGCCAGGTGCCTGTATTCTCTTATTTTTCCTGTCATTCATAGGGGCTGTACTGCCTTTTTATAAGGCTTCCTAATATCAATGAAACATAGCAGCCCATTATACAGTTTCAGTGATAATGTTTTCAAAGAACAAGTCATTCTATTATGAACATGTTGGGCAGTTGGATAGTTTCCAGAGAAGAGAAGTTTATGCTATATAAAATACAGAGATAGATAAGATATAGAATGCTGCTTTGCAGGTTTTTTTTTTAATTAATTTGTATTTTCTTTGAGTGCAGAACTGCGTTTTGTTATATAACGTTACTTTTTTTTAAATTCAGTTGTATTTTTAGCAACCTTGCATAAGCTTACATACTAATTTAATTGTCTTTTTTTTTTTTTTTGGCCTTAGGAATGACCCTTTTTCTTGTTTTGGAAAAAGGGGTTGTAACTGGTAGAGTTGCTAGATAATAAAGTGTACCTCGGTAGACTGAATAAGAATGATACTAACTTTGTAAACTCAAATAGCTTATTTTTAGTTTATGGTGGGTTTTTCCCCTTTGCCAAATACTTGGCACTTAGCAGTTGCATAGTTTTGGCCTTATACCATTGTATACCCACTGTTACAAATCCCTTTTTATATCCTTGCTGTAAAACAGATGCTGCTCTTATTTCTTCTGCTAAAATCAGCTATATATCATTAGAAATTTAAGTCATCTTTCATTCCCTGCCTTTTTTAGACTTTTTTAGGATGTTCCTATCTTCCTTGCAATGTATTGAATTTTCATGCAGCAAAAGAAGAGAAATCAATTTTAGGTCTTTTCCACCTTTTGTTTCTCCTCTGTCTAGCAACACTGAGTTTTATTTGCCAGACTAAAAGACAAGCTGGCATTGTTATTAAGACTAAGTAGCAAAATGGTGCTAATTTCCTTTCTTTCAGATCTCTATAAAAATGGTCTTCAGAGAGCTAATTTTGTACCTTTCATTGCTGTGCTGAAGGTAAGGAGAGTCACTTGTTAAATGCTTTTCAATTTTGCCTGCTGTATTAGTAAATTAGAGAATTGTATACAATTGCTTTGATACTAGATTCCAGATAAGATGTATATGCTTTAACTGGTTGGAGCAAAAATAATTGAAGGTAAGGCAAAAAGGAACTCTTCCTCTCTAGAATTAATGTGGCTTGAAAGCTGGACACTTTTAGTGTGACAAAAAGTTACCTTTTTGACAAAGGTAGCAGAATTTGTTTGTCTGAATTGGGCTTTCTGACTGATGTGTGTATACTGTGTAACACAGTATTCCTCTGACAGTCGTACTGCATTGTAGTCGGGGACATCTTACGTTTATTATGCTACAAAAGCTCGGTGCCTCATTGGTGTGAGGAAAGTAGTGTACCCCTCAATTAGCTTGCTTCTGGGTCTTTCTTGTGCATAACTGCTTTTCTGAATGGGAATTTGTGAGGCTTCACGTAACATTCAACAGGCAGCAGTTCTGAAACAAGTTTTCTGGAGTCTGCGTGTTCTGGTGTGGCAGGACGTAAACTCGAACTGCTTCATTTAGACTAAAAATTAAAAGATGGAGCATCCTCTCTTGATGTGCATAATACAAACAGTGCTTATTTTGCTGTTAAAAAGAACGTATGTCGAACTCACACTTCTAAGTTCTGGGTAAGTCACAGATATTTTTAATAATAAATTTGGAATTGCTGAATAGATACACTGGTTGGATATTTCTGTTAAGGTGGTCGGCAGTAAAGTGCTTGACAGTGTCTTGGGTTTTCAGTGGGGCATTTTGGATTCATAAGATTGCTTGATTGCCTAAGCACCTTTGAAAATCCCATCTACTGTTGACATCTGAGCAATAAACAGGTGTCCATGTTAATATGCCACTGACATGAATGTGGCATTCCTATGTGTCTCAGAATGGCTATGTATAAAGTCAGGGAGCTTCCCAGTGAAAGTGGTTCTTGCCTGGATGGCTTTAGAAAATTAAGAACCATAAAAATGAGCGAACAACCACTTCTACTTCAGATTCAATGTAGCTGACTGCATTGGATGCAGGACAGGTCCTGATCATAGAGTATTTTCAAGAATAGTAGTAGTTTCATATACATTTGTTTTTTGAAATGCAGCATCCATGGCAAATATTTTTTTTCTACGTGTCTTTCCTTGTTTGACTCTTATTTTTCTTCCTTGATAAATGTAAGGCTCTTTTGTTTCACTGATGATCAGACTTAAAGCACGTGTATCGTGTATGCTTATTTGTAGTTTCTTTTTTTTTCTCTTTTTTTGGCTAGCTGAAGGAAAAAAGAGTGAAATATAGTTTATGAGTACAGAACACCTCATCTGGACTGGGAAAACAATCTACATTTTTAGAAGGGACCTTGTGGATAGAATGCTGAGAAAGGTCCTAAAGGTGGATTGGTTTAGAGCTATGACAGAGGATGGAGTAGAGCGAAAAGAAACAAGTAGCCCAACTCAGACTAGAGGTGGACAAACATTACTGTAATTATGAATGGAGAAAAAACGCTTCACTCAACACTCTCTTCACAAGGGCCTTTCTAAAATTCTGGATTATGTCATTGTTTTTTCCCCTACATCTTTGTGTTTAACAATGCTCTAAATGTATTTGTCTTTAATGTTATTTTAATAAATGTTGCCAATATAACATGATTCTTTCCCAAAAAAATAATGCCTGAAAGGTGGATCAGAGGAAGTTTATCAAATGACCTTAGTTGCAAAGTGGAAGGGTAATGGCAAAGTATTACAAATAATAATTAAAAAAATTCCAAATCTACATTTTGAATTCAACACATCAGAATCAGGCATTAAAACAAATGCACTGGAAAGTATTTTAAAGTACAATTTTAGCAAATGACCTTTACATTACTAAGGCGTGGATAGAACTAAATTGATACTCTGGCTGCAGTGGTTTGAGAAATGCAGATTTAGGCCTCCCCAGTGCGTGTATGGTCTGTACCATGCCATCCCTGTAGCTTTTCTCGTGGCACTGGTTATTGGATGGAGTAGCTTCTGCATCAGCTGTGTATAGTTCCATGTATGATTTTTAGGGTCATTTTCCAGGGTTTTGCATGGAAGTATAATGGAAAAATAGTACATTGGATGCTTTCAATTGTGGTTTGCTGTCTTCTGTACCTTCACCTTATTCCAAGTGCCATGTGTGTCTGTGGTAGTGTCATTATCATCTAACCTGTTCCCTGACTTTGTTTGGGGTTTGGTCAATGGGGGTGAATGGGTGGGTTGGTTTTATTTACTTAGGAAATTAATTTTTATTATCATAAATCGTAGCGTAAGGTTTTAGCACTAAAAGTAGTTCAAGTTCAACACAGGAGCTTCGATTTCCTTTAAATATTCTTGGAAAGATGGGATGAATGGAAAGTAACAACAGTACATTTCTGTGAAGGAGTGCTTCACTTGAAATAGGTTTCGGTCTGTTTCCATTCCTCGTAAGTGGAATGCATAGTTCCTAGATACCCTGGTAACTCTTACTCAAAAATATTTCCCTTCAAATCGACAAAAACCCCCTGTTTATTTCCTAGACCTAGAATTACCTATGCTCATCCTTGATTTTCTTATTATTTTTGTTTTCTTCAGGCTGCATAATTCCAGTATCTGGAATGGGGTTCCTATTACTTACAAAGATAACTACAAACCAATTTTTGTGGAATAGGCAAAAAGGTGAAACAGCACTCTAGGGAAGATACAGTTATCTTGCAAAGTTTGTCTGTATTGCCTTTCTAGGCGGTAGATTACTGGGGACAAGTGATTGCTGAATGCCTGCAGTGGGAGGTGCAGTTGTTCAGTTCCACTCTTTAGGGGCCACCTAAAATCTCCAGGTCTGTGTAGTTAGTCAGACCAGTAAGGCTGCTGGCAAATCTTCCTGCCCTGCGTGTGTCCCCTGCCCAATTCTGAACCTATCCCAGTGTTCTCAGCTTTTGAAATAGCTTGTGATGCAATTTTTCAGCGATTCTTTAATCCTGTAACTTAAAGTAGTAGTTTTCATGACTAGGGAAAAACTCTCAATTGGTCGGTTTGTTGTTGTGACTAAAATTGTTTGGGAAACATTATTCTTTATGGAAGGCTTTGTTTCTGCAACAGATTGGAGTGCTTCTTCAGTCCATGAAATTTTATGAAGATAGAGCTTTAAAGAGATAAGAAGTATTAAAAAGGAAAATCTTTTAATTCTATAATTGCAGTTAGATTCAGTCTCTTCTGATTGAGCTTTTAATCTTGTAGCATATTTTAGCAAGTGTTTTAAAGCGTGTGGAACTCCTAGGCAAAGTTTTTTTTTTTTTTAACAAAGGCAGTTCTTGAAAAGAAAAACATTCATTGCTCACAGTTACTTTGTTCAAATGTTTAGAGCAGAAATACTCCAAAAGTTGTTAACCTAAACCAATAACAAATATAAAATTTTTCTATGCATTTTAAAACTGGTTTACAAATAAAGCAATTTGATGAGTTTGATGCAAGATCTGAAATGAGGCTCTTCAAAAAAGAAAAAAAGCACACTTTAATTTACTGGTTTGGTAGTAATTTTGGCAACATTTTAATTTTTCAGATGTTTAATGAAGACATTAAACAAGCCTGAAGTGTTCTGGCATCCTAATTCTAATGCAGTGACTAGTTCAATGCTTCATTCTTTGGACAATAGTGAAGGAAAGCTTCTCAAATAGTTTGTTTTGTAGAATTTATAACTTTTAAATGAGCAGTTCTTGAGCTTCCAAAGGTTTCCTGGAACTGTAGGGTGAATTTTTAAAATGTTAAGCTGAGGTGAAATACCAGATAAGTAACTTCTGCATTTTGTCAAGTTTTCTTCATGCAGTAGGCCTGCACTGCACTAAGTTCTAACTGAAAATCATGAAGTTTTGGGGCCTTTCATAGTCTGAGCATACCTTTAAAAAGACACAGTTTTAAAATAAAAATGTTTGGCTTTGGCTACCTGCGTTGTTTGCTTTAACTAAAGAGAAAGAATCAGCCAGAAACCTGTTATCAGTAGGATGTGAAATTACTGTAAACTTCCTGTAGTGAACTCTTTTTTTTCCTCTTCTGCTGTTTGGGACTAAATCATTATTTATTTTAAAAATATTTGGTTAAAACTACTTTTAACAGTAAGTGTTGTACACTCCTCTCCAATAGAAAATTATGTATTTTTATATGTTATATTATTCACTGTCTTTCTTGAAATTGGTTAATAATTATGTATTTACATTGTTGTCTACTCTGGTTAGCTTTAATTAAAATATACCCTTTCATTCAAAGCAAGAAATAGAGGAATTTAAAAGTAGTTTCACTTTTCAGTAACCTAGTTTGAATATGTGAAAAATATTCGTTTTATAACATTTCGAGCTGTTCCTAAATTGTGGGAGTTAGTTTGGTACAAAGGCATTCGGTAGATAGAAAATGCCTTTGATGGGGCACTCCGCTTTTGTCCAACCACCTGTGTGAGAAATGCAGGGATTTGTTGATTGGCGGATCTGCCTCTTTCCACCCCCCCCTCCAAAAAAGTCATCTCCTTGATGAAATTGATTTGTCAGTTTGTTCCAGTCTAATGGTGTGATAGCCCAGCAGCTTTCAGTATGTTGAATAGTTAAAACCTGCTTTTGAGGTCAGTGTCAGCCACTCTGACCCCTGTGAACTGTCACCTGAGTCAGAATTGCAGGGATTAGGCCTTTGATATTGTGATGGCTTTGCCTATCAATTGACTTTTTCATTACTGAAGATGTTGGGCCTTTTGTTTCCCTTCTTAGTATGTAACCAAGCAAACTCCTAAGTAGAAGGAGCATTTGTTCTTGTTCTCTCTCTCTACAAGTAATAGACATACTCATCTTTTGTGAAGCATACCTAATTAAACATAGAAAAAATCGAAAATACAAAATACAACATGATTGGAAGTGTTTTTGTTGTAGGCATCAGTAACGTTTCTAGGTAATTTTAGTTTGACAGATCTGTAAAACTGTTAACTACCAAAATGTTGTATTTGGAAAGCAAGGTGTCAGATTAGAAGTTACCGGCCCTTTCTGCATGCAGCCCTATAAGCCTGTGTGTGCGTTAATTTAAGCAGAAGGATTATTTGAATTCTGTAGTTCAGAGCACGTAACTGTTAAACTATTTTACGATGTACCTGTTGCTTTAGCGTGTTCTCTTGATATTTAAGATGTTCCATTTGTTTGCCATCTATGTCTGTCTTATACATACCTGCTCCTAGACAGTTTGTTTAGATGCAGATCAAAACTTTATCTAAGGATAAAATAGTTAGTACTGTAGCTCAGTGTCAGGCTCCTTGCCTTCTCACTTCCTTTTATTGTTAGAATTTCCTGAGTTCTTGCTTGGTTCGTTTACTCCTTGATTAAAATGAGTAAATCAAAGCATATCATAGATATGGAATAGTCGATTCCTGCAGTATCAGGGTAAATTAGTCTAATTACACGTGGCAGTTTTATTTGCTTGTGATGTAATGTGAAATGAGGTCCTGCCTCCCTCCAAAAAGCCCTAGCCAATTAATAAAGCTTTTAAGCTCTTTGTCACAGGCCACCGTGGAGGTCTGTGGAGAAGAACTTTAATCCAATAAACATTTCATTTAGATCATGAAAAGAAAGCATGAGGAGAAGCTCCTACAAGAGAGGGTGTTACCAGCAGTTCTAGCCATGAAGAGATGTGAGGAATTTGCCAAATTAACCAAGAGGCCTTCATATTTAACACATAAATGTGTCAAAACTAATAATAGAATAATTTAATTTGAGTTGAACCTTATATTGTTAAAATTCTAAGAAGCCACAACTGTTTTCTTCAAAGACTTTACTGTTGAGCTGGATGGACAGGGCAAGGGGAGGTTGTGAGAAACCCAGATAGCAAATAGCACTGGCCGAAGCTGGTGGAAAAAAAAAAAAAAAGGAATAGATAATTAGGTGTAATTAGCGTGTATGAATTGTTGTCTCCCTGCCCTTGGCTTGAATAAATTTCGGAGAAAAAAAACCCTAGTGGTGAAAACGCTTTGATGTAAGAAGAGTCATTGTGGCTTGGCAGCATAAAGGCAGTGTTTTATACTTCTTACATAATGGTTGTGATACAGAGAGAGTGAATGGCCCCTGCACCCCCCAGCCTGCTTTACAGCAAGGACTTTTGGATTCCCTAGAAACAAAATGCATCAGAAGTTTTCAGTTGTTGGTAATGAGGTAGTGGACCTCATCAGAGCTAAGCGTAAGCCATCTTTAGCCTTTGTTTAGATCTTAATCACATTTTTTTTTTATTCTGGGAAATCCAGCTTCGTAAATCAATACTACTTTTTTTTTTTCCCCCTTTTTTTTTTTTTTCCTGCCTGCCAACAGTTCTGGCAGGGGCAAAGGCTAATAGGGGGAAAAGAAATACAAATCAAATGTTAAAAAGAAAACCAACAGCAAAAAAGAAATCTAGACAAATAGTTTAATCCAGGGTATAATTCCAATGAAGTACATGTATTAGGGTGAATTTGACCCTTAGCTTATGAAACATCATGTTATAAATTCAGAGTGAACTCTTGGCCTTTTTATTTTGCAGAATGCCACAGCTTGTTTACTGGGAGATTGAAAGTTACAGTCATTATTGGTTCTTTAGCAAAACTGAATGTTTATACAGTGGTTTGTGGCTTGGTTTGGGGTTGGGCTTTTTTTTGTTTTTTTTTTTTTTTTGCATTTACCCTTACTCTGTGAGGACGGTTTTTTTCCTGAGGGATGTGAAATGGGGAGAGCTGTTCAGTGTAGTTCTTATTGCATGGAAGTTTACTCTGCCATTCTTCTGCTCCCTGACTGGAAAAATGAGAGGCTACTTGTCTCCTACCCAGCGCAGGCACATCTGTACCTCCTGAATTCTTTCACTTTTGTCTGAGTATCTGAAATACTATTCACAGAACAGTACATTTTAAGAGTCTCTGTCTTTATTCATGCACCATTATTTCACAAGTTAATTGTCTATTTTTCCTCTTCCTAGGGGGTAGCTGATTTGTAGCTAGACATTAAAATAAAGTTATTGAAAAGTTGTACAATAGATCGTATGTTCCTTGTGGTAGCAAGAATGGTGGGGTTTCTTAGTTGTTAAAGTTTGGAAGGCTGTAATGTAAACTTGTGCAACTTCCATTGAATTAATTTTACCTCTAAATTTATCTCTGCTGAACTCTTCAGTTTAAAGTTTAAATGTTCTTGTCACAAGTGTAAGAAAAAGATTAATTTAAAAATTATATTTGGCAGTATTTCACTTCCCTGATCTTTTTGCTCTAGGTCGGTTTAAAAATAATTCACAAATAAAACACTTGTCATTCAAAATTAACGTTAGCATGATTAGTTTCATTGATACCGTACAATATTCTCAAATGACACTTTGAAAGTTTTCCTTGAAATTGTGTGGTTTTGGGGGTTTTTTGATTGTTTTGTTACAGTGTTTACAATTCAAACAAGCATGAAGTTTCTAAGGCTATTGTAGCAATTTTCCGTATTTTGTTATTGCAGAAGAATATGGGGGGGAAAGACTGTAAAAACAACTTGGTTAACCCCTTAAAGCGTTGTACTGTTTTGTAGAACAAATAGCCTTTTGTACTTGGAGTTGATTTGATCTGTGAAAGGCAACACCTGAATATCATGCAAGACTAAGTAATTATGCCTGATTGTAAGGGGATTTTTTTCAGGTATAGGTCACAGGATATTCAGTTAGGGTAGGGTATGTACAAAGCTAAGAAATATGCAGATTTTCTGTTGTAAGATTGTGTAAAAATTATTTACAGTTAATACTTGCATAAAGGTTAGAAAGGTTGATGAAGTGATATTTAGTTTTGCTTTACTATTCACTGCATGTCAGAATGTAATTATGACTGATTCATGAAACTGTCTTAGCAATGAACCGTCTTTATTAAAATGCTGATCAAGACAAGAGCTGACAGTAATAAAGAATAGAACATTTTAGTCTTGTTGCTTTTGAATGATTGCTAATTACCCCAGAGGTCATGTATAGTGCTTATGAGGATTCATTGACATTTTCTTTAAAGTCTACTGTTTCAACAACATCTGAACAGGGAGACAAAAACTGTATGCACACCCAGCAACGCTTGGACCAAGTTTTTATCAACCACAAAATACCTGATGATTCCCTTTCTCCTTCCTCCTCCCCCTGAGTACATCTCCTTCCCATGGGTCTATGTAGCAGAAAGTTAGGAGTGTTACAAACTTGATTTACTTTTTTTTGTTTTTTCTTAAACAAGGCTTATTTTAAGCATGGAGAAAAGAAGCAGCCCTTTGAAGGCCCTGGCACCTGTACCATGCTTGCTCGTGACTTAATGGTCCAGTTGATCTCCTTTTAGAGCTGCACCAGAGAGGAAACGCTACACTTCACCTCGTACACTTCTCTCAGCAGGCTGTGGATAGACCTGCCCCACTCGAGTCCCAGTTGGACCAGTTTCACATTCTGAAACGTGCTGGTGATTCATGATGGTCAGTTGCTGATGACTTTGAGAGTATGACAAAGTTAAAACCTGTGGTTATGCTTTGTAGGTCAGAAATAATTTTTTCATGACGTGCCACATTTTGGCTTGAAAGGGTTCTTGTTCTACCACAGTTATGAATCATTTGGGAAAATGCCAATTGTAATGGTATCCTTTGAATGAATAAACCTTTTACTGAGGTAGCTTAAGAAAGAATTTTAAGAAAGAGGAAATAATATTCTGGTTAATAATCTAACACTACGTGGAGTCAAATAATGAAAAATGAAAATGGTTAAGTCTAGCGAGCTCTGTTTACCTGAGGAACTCTTCCCCTGTTGCTGGCTGAGGGTTCTCATCACGTGTCTATGTCTTGTGTGATGCAAAAGAATTTTTCTTATACATTTAGATCCAGCCTAAGAAAGAAGAATGATTGCCAACGAGCAATCTCATTGTTTTCTGATTTGCTGGAGGGAAGGAATGGTAGTGATCCTGTGTGGTGTTAATGGAGACCAAATCAGCAGGACAGGTGTGGGGTGTTTTTTGGATATATATTAATAAAAAGAGATAGATGCATTTGAAAATGGAAGATGAAACCTATGTGGAAATTATGATTCCTTTTGCTCAGAGTGGTTAGAAGTTGCACTTCTCGGTTAGGCATGGCTTGGTTATTAATAGCAGGTGTTCTAATCTGCTTGTTAAGAACAGAGGCCAAGAGTATTAATTGTGGAGCTTTGCATGCCTGGGGATAGGACTGTACTCTTCTTTGCTCATGTGGAAAGTGTACTTGATGCTGCAGATGAAGTGCTACTGCTGCGTTTGTGGGTGTCTGGTTGACCTGAGCGTGAAAGGCTGAGGAAACTCAGCAGGTGTGGGAATTAAGGTAATGATCATCTCAAGGTGAAGCACTTCCATCTTCATTCCCTTACACCTTCTCTGCAGGCCCTTAGATAGGGTTTATCTGATCCTGTGGGCTGACAGGATGAACTGTATGATTTTATATGTTGTTTTTAAATTTTTTTTTAAATGGCATTAAAATTCAAGGCAGAGAACAACAATTGGGTTGACTTATGGTGGCCTTCAATAAGGTTAAGAGATACCTACTCACCTGCAGTGTCAAGAGTCATGAGCTGATCACAGAATTTGAGCTCACAGGGACATGTTGTATTTAGTGCAGTGGATCACAAGGCCAAGCATTAGCATTTCAAGGGGTTTCGTGACACAGAGAAACACACGTCTTGAGAACTTGTTATCCAGCTAACTTTGACTGCCTCTTGAAATTTTCTAACACCTCTGTTCCTCTGCTTACCTATCTATCATGTCATATACTTTGATTTCTTGAGCAGTTAAACTTTTAAATGTCTACCATTCTTGATTGTGGCAACAAAGGAATATTAGAGGTGCTAACAGGAGGAAAAATGTATTTATATCAGTCTATATTTAATAACTTTCTACAGTAGGTATACTGAAAGTATAATTTTATCTATTCTGTCTGAAGATCATTGCTGTAGGTGTTCTCTCTGGAGTTGAGCCTTGAGGCTTTGTCTTTTTTCTTTCTGCAATAGAAAGTTTTTCTGCCACTTCAGTAGAAATGAGTGCACGATCATGCTGTATTTTTAACTTACTAATTGCGTTTTCAATTCTGTAATTGTATTTGTTCTTTGTATACATAAATACATAAATGACTTCAAAATAAATTGTATGACTAATTAATTTTATGCATTTGAATTGAATAGGGTAAGTCAGACTTGAAATATCTCAATAGAATAGAAAATCCGTTGGAAACCGTAGATGGTTCCACAAGAACAGACTAGAATAACTGTAGCTTCAATTTTAAGCATTTATTTCAAAAGAAAAGTAGAAGTTTAGCCTAAGTAAATGAAATTTGAAAGTTTAAATCTCCATCTTAAACAACGGAAACCAATAGTCAGAGTCGTGGCTTTGACAATTAAGTACTAACAATCTGAGCACTCCAGTTAGTTCTTTGGCTGTTGATTAGGATTCCGTGGTGGTGATTAGTGAGTGTGAGGATGCAATCACATCTGTAGGGTTTAATCAGTCCAGTGCTGGAGAAGTTAGTCCAAAGATGGAGAGAGAAACTAGAACTTCTGTATGTAATCCTAGTAGGAGTTTTTCCCTACTGCAAAAAGATGAAGGGTAAAAAGTAGAGAAGCCTACCTACGCCCCCACCTATTCATCCATTTCTCTTGGAAAAAAAAAACATTTACAAATACGGACATTATGCCCTCTGCACTCCTGTGAAGCAGATAAGGGCATGTTTACGTGTGTAGAAACAAAGAACCCTGGTGAGTACTGTTGTCTATAAAGGAAACCCCAAAAGAAAAACCTTTGGATTCCTGCTCAGCACATAGCTTCTTTGTGACCTTTCAGACTCTGGCTTTGCGTTAAGGTGACTGTGTGCCGAATCCCTCTTTAGAACCGTCTCCACCGGTACATTCTTAACTTGGAGGAGAAATGTTGCTGTTCTTGCCTAGGGGTGCCAGCAGCCTCCCCGTTACCGCCCTTGGCTTCCCTGGTCCTGCTGTCACGCCGTCCTCTACCACCCAGAGCTCACTTGGTGTAAATAGCGTTGCCTGCACCAGTGCGTGTTTGTATGCTGTTTTGTTGGCATTAATTTCTTCTACATAGTTATTTAATGATCGGTTTCTTTATTCACACTTCTGTTTGATTTTTTTTTTTTTTTTGGGTCATGTTATTTTGCAGTAGCACCTATAGATCTGTACTCTACTGTCAAAAATTCATGTAAGGAGAAGGTTGTTCCTACCCTCCGAAGCTTATAGTCTTAACAACAGCAATCATGTTTTAAAGGAATGTTTTCTGGGAGCATGTTGCTACACAGATTATTATGGGCTTTTTATGTATATTTATACAGTGCCTGACCGAATAGGTGTGCGTGAGCTTTGAAGTGTCTCAGTAAAAATAATTAATGACCAACAGCAGTAGATACTTACACACATGAACCAGTAGAGGGGTTAGGAAAGTCTTGTGGCTGTTTTAGTGTTGTTTAGAACATGGCCTCTAAATGGCTGGAGTGCTTTCCTGAACAGAGCCATCTGCCTGGAGACTACAAAAAAAAAAAAGAAACAGAGAAGAAAAAAAGGGAAGTAACTGGCTTTGAGGTCCAAGTCAGTGGTTCTTGAGACAGTAATGGATGAAAAATATGACAGAGATTCAAAGTAAAATATAAGCAAGAATTTGAGTGGGAATGCTGGTTTGAAAAATAGAAGACAGAACTGTGTTTAAAAGATAGGACATAAATAAGTCCAAAAAAACCCCAAACCAAAACCGGAAATTAATTAGGAACATCCAAGGAGTAGTATAGTAAAATGCCAAATGTTTTCCAAAGGACTGAGTATTTCTCTGTTCCTGTTAACTGGCTTATATCATGTGTTACAGAAAACTATTGTATATCAATTCTGTTTTTCCATTTTGCTGGTTTGGTTCAGTTGACTTTTGCCTCCTAAGAAAGCAAAAAATCAGTAGGACAACAACAACAACTGTATTTTATATATCTTTGAGTGTCATGCTGCTGTTGCCTTTCTGGCTGAAAGGATCTAGAGCCCAGAGTATCTAACATTTTTAAAATAAACTATGTAATGTTATATCACATTAGACTCAACAGTAGTATGTACAGTGTAGACATACAAGACAAGGTTCATAGAGAAAAGAAATAATCTTTCATTTAGGCAAATGTTTGTAGCGTAGAAAGCTTACTTAAATAACCTTGTGAGCACACAGGCTCTTCTTAACTAGTGTCACTAATGATAGTGATTTTTCCTGAACAGTGATAATACTAATTATTTTGAAGAAAGAGAAAAGGGAAGACAGAAGAAATGCATCTACTTCGTATCTCTATTGCTAGTATTCACGTGTACAGTTCTTAGCTTCAGAGTTCACTCACTGTAATGTTAAATCATGGAGTCATACAAGACTGTCAGTGCATTTAAGGAGTGGTAAGTTCGTAAGCAGAACACAAGTGGACTAAAATCCCACAGCACCAATGGCTGATTGGTATTTCAGCAGGGTGCAGTGACCTGCGTCATCTAGGCCAGCATCAGTCTGTATCCGAGCGCGCAGAACGTCTGCCCAGCTCAGCAGTGGCTACCAGCTGAGCCACAGGCACCGCTGTAAATGTCAGCACAATAAATGTGCACCAGCTAGAGTGTCCAGGTGCGCTTTTTCTTCTCTCAGCCATACCATAACCATGCCACACTCTTCATTATATGTAGTTCTGTGTTCACTCCTCGCTCTATGTGCAGCACAACACCCCGAGAGAGCCGGCAGAGTTTGTAAACCCATCTTGAAGGCCAAAGAGATGAGGCTGAATTCATGCAAAATTCCCTATCTGCTGTTTCCAGGCAAAAAAACCCAAAATGATAAACAGCATTGTCCAAGTATCTGAAGTTAATCTAAATGATTTCCTATTAGCATAGCTGTAGTAATGTGTTTGGGTGTTTTTTGCTGCTAACAGGAAGAAAATAATACTTGAGCTCATCTACTACTTTGGAAAAATAAAACGTTAGGTGGAAAGATGCTGAGCATCAGCGCCTGGCAAGGAAAAGCTAAGTACACCGGCTCTGCTGTGAAATTTCAGGAATCTTCCTTCTAGCCTTGGCTGCCAGACTGATGCTGAAGAAAAGCTTAAACATCCTCCCTCCCTTGTGCATATTATTACATGCCTCTGGAACTTTTTTCTTCTGCTCTGTTATTCTCTTTCTTTGTAAGCTTTCATGAAAAGAAAGGGAATAGATTATAATAATATTGTAGCACCAATGCTATTGTGTTTGCAGTAGCCTTAGCCCAAGATAATGATTTGATTAGCATGGCTTTTTCACTTATCAGAATTAAAGATATGTGAATTTTCTTGGGATTCTGTGCTTTCAGGATGATTTCTTTTCACCTTCTTTATTCAGCCGTATATCTTTGCAGAGAAGTTGGAGGTTTAAAATAGGTCTAGAGCCCTCAGTAATAGCCAAGGGAAAAAAATAGTACAATGAGTCATCACAGTCAGTCCTGCAGATATTTGTAATCTGTAAGTCCCATGCAACGCATTTGTTCAAAAAGGCCGTTGTTCCTTAAATCACTGATCATAGTTCTTCTAAAATTTAAGGGTTTTCTTTTTACTGCGGTGTAGTTGCTATAAATGAGATCTGACATTTCCAATTTTGATATTTGAATAGCCTCAAGGAGGCTTTGAAAAATTTGACACACAGAGTATGAAATGCTTAACGAGAGTATTAAAGATAAACTAATAGTTCACAGTGCAGTGAAGAAGCAGAGTAATTTAGTGGATTCTAGCAATCTCAATAATTTTAATGGTGTTGAATTACTCTATCAAAAAAAAGTTTTATTTCTTTAATTAAATTGTTGATAGAGGTATATTTTCTAAAACATTAAAACTTTTCCTCCCTTTCTGTTATAGCTTCTTTTCCTTCTAGCTATATAACACCCAGAAGTTGTATATGTTGGCAGGAGTAATAACAGATAAGCAGAGCTATTCCCTTTACCAGAGGGTGTAAAATCTTGATCCTGCTGAGGTTAGTCAGAATTTTGCTCTCAGCCTCAGGCCTTGAATCAAAAAAAGCACCTTTTAGTGCAGCTGGATTTGAGTTTTCTAACAGAAGCAATTATTGTGTCTACTCGCGGACGTCTATATCGCACTTGGAATCTACAGGTTGTTTAAAGGGGAAAAAAAGGATCCTTTTCTGAGACAATTCAGACGTTACAAAAATGAAACAAGATCTTTTTGATACAGAGCTTTGTTTATTCCCTTTTATGCTTCAGTCTGTTTTGCAACAAGACTTGGCGGGGTCCACGTATTTGATGTTTGACTCATAAAATTTTTAATCTTCGTAGTAGAAGAAAAAAATATTTTCAACTTAAAAGGTAGAAGTAGTTTCAGTTGTCTCTGTTGCTAGAATTTGATTGTGGTCTGCTAAATTTTTATTGCTCTTCATTTTCTATCTCTAAATATATATTCTTTAATGTGAAAATAATTATTTTTACACCTTCCTCTCCCCCCCTGGAACCAGAGCACTAGTCAGGGAGAACAAGTAATGTCTACCCTCATTTAATTCCCTGTGCTTCCAATCTGTATTAATTTTCTAGTTGATGGACTTTTGAAAATGGTTACTTTTTTATTTTGAATACGTGAATGATTTGCAGCTTAGTTCTTTGCTTCAGTAGTTGTAAGGGAGACTTCGGTTTTGTGATCTTGATTTCATTTTTGCAGATGATATTCATGCTGATGGTTTTTCACAGCAGTGTGTCTTCTCTCTAATGCAGACAATAACAAATACAGCTTTGGCTTGAGGAAAGCTATTCTCTTTTACTCTCTCTTTTTTTGTCTCTCTAGAAATACTGCAGCACAGTCCAGCTTGATTCTGGAATAGACTACAGGAAACGAGTGCTTCCTGCTGCTGGAAAACTCTACTACCTGTAAGTTTATCTGTAATATGGTATTTGCCCTCTTCTTCCTTCTTATTAGGCAATAATTTCCTAGTCAATGGGAAATGAAAAATGTATAGCAGAATTAGCAGAGTGTGACTTTTCCTTTCTTTGCCTTCTGGTCCATTTTGTTCAGCAAACCGCCTTCCATTATGCCTTGATATTAACTTCATTAAACTACATTTTCAGTATCCACACCAGCATCATTTATAATGTTTGAATGAATAAAAACTAATTAGATTTTTTGGGGAGGTGTGGTGTTTGGAGAACTGAAGTGACAGATGGTTAGAAAGTAATGAATATCCTCTTGTAAGAGATTGCACAATTCTCTTATAATAGAAGAACATCCTTATTGTATTTAAGTAATTAAGTATTTATTGAAATCCAATGACAAGGATTCATTTAATGTTGGGTGTTTCCAGTGCTGTGGATTAAAAAAAAAAAAATCAGCACCCTCCTATTTTGACAGATTGTTTCTGTTTATCGTGACCAAATTTCTTTAGCACTTTATTGTATATTTGCAGATAAATATATTTTAAATACTTTCACCATCCTGCTTATGGTTGCAGCTTGTATCTGCCTAATAGAAATATCCTTTTTGGTTTTTTTTTAATACTTTGAAACCTTTGCATTGCAGACACTTTTCTATCTTGTATTTGGTCTTATAATATTATTTAATCAATGACAACTTGAGCAAGGCAGACAATAACTTAAAATAAGATTCATGACCATTGTATCTTTCAACCCAACGTACACTATTGATTTAAATATCATATTTCCATTAAGAAATGTGCAGCACTTTCATCGATGTGATAGTTCAAACAAAGTATGTCCGTATCATTTATGAAGTTAGAAATTGTAGTTTTTTGTCTGGAAGGAGGAGTACTGCTTAGCAGAATTACAACAGGTCATTCTTCCTGCTTTGGGAAGGAAATGACAGAATTTTATATGTGGAAAATGGTTCAAATGCACATGCTCCATCTGTACTCTAGAAGAGTAACTCTTGTTTTGTATTCTTGCCTGGCTCTAAGTTCTTTTGCGTTTTGCGGTGTCTGCTTGGAAGTACTGCTTGGAGCTGCCACTCTTATCTCAGAATTGCTCATTGTGGCTCTTGTTCCGATGTCTACGTAGCTGTCCCTCCTTATGGCTCCGCTTATTGTGCCCATTGCACTCAGTGACTTTTTGTTCTATAATGGTGGAGAGCATCTACCGTATTCTTTTCTCACCGTCCGTACTCTGGAGAAAGGAAGAGCACGTATGTGGTTTCTAGCAGGTAATAGGCTAAACATGGTGCTTATGGCATCAGCTCTCAGAGGAGAAGACATACGAGCAAGCCCCAGAGGTAGTAGTAACCCAGCCAAAATATTTCATGGTGTTCTGCTGTAAAACTTGCAATTAAGCGAATGGAAGAGATTGGTGATAAGTCTGTCTCACATTCTCTCATTGGAAGAGTGTTGGTTACCTCTAGAACTTGTGTAAATTATTAGGAAGCAGCATGGGGCTGGGGGGAATAAAAAAATCCTATAGCTGCCAATGGATATAAGATACTTGTTTCATTGTCCTTTCTTTCTTTGAGGGAATCTTACTCATTCTTCTATTCAAACTTGCCTATTGGAGCTTTTAAGCCTGCAGAACTAGCATTGAATGTGGGGATTTCTTTTTGTTTTGTCTTAAAATTGGATACTATACACTACTTTGCCACAGATTTTTAAAATTACTGAGCAGTCTTGCGCTCAAAAGAAAATGTTCTTGTCCATCATGTTTACATTCCTCTATTAGTGGTTACAGTATCATCATCAAGTTTTTCATAAAAAGACCTCTTGATGCTTCATAATTTGTGTAGCCTTTTCTTCATTTAAAATACACAACGAAGGGTTGCTTAAAGCTGTTTCGTACTCATCTGAAAGCAAGCAGTGTAACCCAATTACAAGATTCCTGATCAAGGCAACTTCCTTGGTCTCAGTCTCAGGTGTCTATTTTCAAAACAAACTTTCTTGGCAATTAGGTGCAAATATCTGCCTCGGCATCATATTTGGCTGTTTCTGCTTGTAGCCTTTACATCAAACTTTTTGATAATTATGTGCATACGCTTGTGCATATTCTTCAGTATATATGTGTTCCTTTTCCCCCTCTTGTGGCTTTTTTTTTCTGGTTTTGTCTGTTCCTTTTCATTCGTCCTTTTGTCACAGGAAAGCAGCACACAAACATCAATTCTGAAAGAAACTGCGTTTTTTTGAAGTTACAGTTTTATGTAATCTATACAAAAAGGGTTTTTTAAAGTGTTTGAAATAGCACTTGCAGAAGTTCGGGGGTTTTTTCCCCCCAACTCTTTGTGTCAACAATGTTTGCTATACTTAAGCTTGAGCTAAAAAGCATTTCTTTCAGTTCTGATGTTAATATTTTTAAGGTCCTTAAGGCCTAATGAACAGGAAAGTAATCGTGTAACATGCTGATCATCACTTGTCGTTTAGCAGAGGTCTGGAACTGTGTGAAGCAATGCAACTAGTGTGCAGCCGTGATCTGTAACAGCAGACTTTTCACACCAAATGAGGTCATACACACTTCAGTGAAGCATTTCCTTAACTAAACTAGAACTATATCCTATCTAGTTTATTGTCCACTGTAGCATTAATTTACTGTTTTCAGCCTTAAAACTCAGCTAGAAGTATTATCTATGTTCTCTAAAAATGAAACACAGAAAGTTGGGCCCTCTAACCTATTGAGGGACAAAAAAATATTCTCTAATTTGATTGATTTGTAAGTCAACCAGAAGATGAATTATAAACTTTACTTCAGCTCCCAGCATAGGTATTTTGCATTTTCACTGTCTGTGGTTGATCTTTTCCCAAATAGTATTGGGGACAGAGGGCTGTTTTGGGGACCGATAAAATTACTAATGGAGAGATCATATTATTATTTCAAATTTCATAGTTTAATTTTGCAAACTGTTTCATCAATACAATCAGTTGACTTGATTTTTTAATTTTTTTTTTTGTCCCCCCAAAAGAAAGCTGCTCCAATGTTTAATTTACAAAGTCCCCTCTCAGAAATTTCAAAGGATACTTCTTTAGGTGCTTGACTGCCTTGCCTTGTCTATTTGCTCTTATTTTGCATGCAAGATAGAGCCAGAAGCCTTTTTTCTCATTGTGTACACATAGTGTTAATGGATCTGCTCTGCCTGTATTGCCTCATTACTGGAAACAGCTCAAAACACAGAAGTCTTTCAGTGTATGCAAATAAGGCAGAATCATCTACCTGAGAGTTAATATTCTCTACTTTTAAGTGTATTCTAAATCTAATGTTTGTATTTAGAGCATAACATCCTGTTCTCTTTTTTATGGGCAAAAAGCTAAGCAGGCTCAGGCAGCTGTTTGATGTTGGCTTCAAGTGTTATTAATTTCATATTCTATTATTCTTTTCACTGTAGCACAAGTGAAGCTGATGTGGAGGCTGTCATGGATAAGTTGTTTGATGAGCTGGCTCAGAAACAAAATGATTGTACGTAAGTTAATTTCTCTTGAAAGAGAATACATTTAGAACACAATGCCCAATCTCCACTGACCAATTAATAAGTTCCATTGCTGTATATGGGTTGATGCCACACTCAAGTGGCAGTCATTGTATCAGCATTTTGTCTAATTTATGTGTTGAATCATGTGCTATTATTCATCAAGCTATGCATTTCCTATCTGTAAGAGATGAATTTTATAGTAATTATCCAGAGAAGATTGAGTCTTTGTTCATGTTCCCATAGTAACTAGACCAAGGATTCTAAAAGTGCAAGGCAGAGAGCTGAGGCTGAATAAAGCGTGTGGAACCATTGCAGACTTCACGTTTGAAGAGCTGTGCGACAGAGTGAGTACCCGGTCAAATCTAGATCTGTTAACGCTCAGACTTTTCACAGGTAAAAAAAGAAAGAACAAACAAAACCCCAAACACAAAAAACCTCACTGTTTTCCCAAGTCGTACTAAATTAAAAAGAATTTTTTTAACTTGCCAAAAAGATTTTGAATTTAACAGGAAAAAAAACACCACCTCCTCCCCAAGTGAAAAATAATAATTTTCTTTTTAGTGATACAATAAATTGACTCAAGTATGGTAGTCTTCAAAAATCCTAATATAGTATGTGCCTGGGCTAACATCATTGCTGGAATATTAGTAGTAGCAACATATTAATATGCAAATAGCATTCAAATACTGTTTTTAAAATCTGGGGTTTAAGTTGCTACTTAAGCAAAGGCGTAGTAATCCTGGCACCACTAGAGTAAAGCTGTTGTTGCATGCCTTAGCTGTGACTAGCTGTACAAGGGCTGCTAAGTCCCAGCCTTCTTAGAATTTGCCCAATTTTGCTAAATACTGCCAAATTTTCTGCTAAACATGTGGGATGTGATTCCTGAAAAGCTCTCTTTGTATATGACCGCCAGTGAGTTTGAAGACAGTCCCCTAGAAGTTGCATTGTACTTCAGTGACTTCTTTGCTGACACCTGAATTTATTGTTAAATGATCACAACTCTAAACTGGGCTGACAGCGTCTTTGATTCAGGATGCTGGCCAGTCATTTGGTTATAACATTATGTTTTCACTTCCTCGTAGCTACCAAGTTAGTAACTATTTGGACAGAAATTTCACTGGTTTTGTTTCAGACATATGTTTTAGTCTTTGATTTTTAGTTTTCAGACAAAACCAGTTAGCCGTTTGTGAGAATGGGTAGTACTGCTTGCTCTTCACTTAAAAGTTTTGAGACATTTTCTTCATCATGCCTCTTAACGTATGAAGAAACTATGCTAACAGCAGGTGCTTGTAAAATTCGTTAGGCCAGTAAATGCCTTATGTACTTAAATAGGATGATAAATCGCTTTTATGGAGAAGCGCTCTGGTAGGTAACGTGGCAGCAGCCACTATCTTGGATCTGAAGATTCTGATCCTGTTGAAGAATTACATGAGGTTCATAAAGAATTATATGTGTTTCAGACCATCTTAGCGTAACAGAGCTGAGTTGCTTGGGTTTTGTTCAGGACAAGTAAAGAGAATACTTATAAAATGTCAAATATCATTTAACAGTGTTGTTCTTACACTGATCGGCCAGGACCTGGGAAGTCATGCTGGCCCAATTCAGATACCTTCTGCAGATGTGTTATGATAGTCTGTAATGGAACAATCACATGCTTAAAACTAAAACAGCACAGCAGACAATAAATGTTTTCTTCAATAGCTTCCTCAGTCATCGCTTATTTTCTTTGCATATGCCTCCATTTCTTTCTACCTTTAATTATTATATACAGTTATTTATTTTGCCAGATTTTTTTTTAGATCACTGATGTACCTTCATAAATATTACATGAGTGTATTGGTAAGGTAGTATCACTGTGCTCACTTCATTTGTAGAGAAGTAAAGTCATGAAGTTCAGACTTGTCCATTAAATTTGGATAAATGGCTTGGGTTGCCTCTAATATGATTTTTTTTTTTATGAATGTAAACTTTTATAGGGCTTCATAGCAATAGTAAAAAATTCCCATCAGTCTAAGCTGCATTTAAGACTTAGCCTGCCCTGTTGCTCAGTTTGCCTGCCCCGTTGCCTTTAAAATCTGCTGAAAGGCAAAAGAAAAATTCACTTGTCAAACCGTGAAACCATGTTCTTTTTTTTCATGAAATCTTTTAAATCTTCAGTGGAAAAACATTATACATGCAATATCTCTTTTTAGCAGAATGAGAAGTCATTCCCACTAATGCCACAGAAGAAAAGGAAAAATAGGTAGGATCCAGAAGAGCGCACTCATGGTTCATAGTAAAATAAAACAAACCCCAACCAAAGTCAGGAAACATTTAATATGACGGGAAGTATAATGTTATTGATATGTATTCAAGTGTGCCAGCTAATACTGGGAACTATTTGTGGAGAGGTAGCTGCAGGAGACATCACTAGAAGGTATTTGGTACTGCTTGTGGTACCAAATGGTAGGTGAGTTGACAGGCATCATGAGTACAGCTGTTAAGAACAGGGAAAGCAGGAGGCTGAGAAAGATGTAATGAAAAGGAAGGTCCACAAAAGAAAACACTGGAGGGGAATTTGTTGGATTTGGGCTGAGTGAGTTGGCAGGTTTCTTTGTGCAGAACATAGGGTCCAAATCCCATGGGAAGGCAGATTGTGTGAAGGGACACGGAGTGGGGAATCTTCCTAGTTGGAGCCTGGAGCAACCAGGAAGAGAAAAACTGACGGGAAAAACTGACAGCCCAAGCAGAGAGTCCTAGGCAGATAAATGCAATTTAAAGCTAGTGTCGTAGGAGCCAATTAAACTTATAACAGAATTGTAAAGAAGTTTTGCAGTTGGTTTTATATCAACGAGAAGACCCTGGTGACAAGCATGAGAAACAGGAAATTCTCAGTTATGGGGAAAGTTGAGATTTAATTGATATGAATTGTCCCACAAGGTTTCAATAATAAGAAAGTGAAATCAGTGCCTACAGCCTACTTAAGGAAAGAGTGGCTAAAGGGAGTGGAGGACAGTATGCAACATTAAAGACACTGGTACCTGCCTTAAAGTTAATTAATACAAGGATCTTGAATACATATCAATCAGTCTACTAATTAACAAACCCAAGAGGGTAGTACTCATAGGGGTCTATTGCAAATTGAATGAGGTACGTTGCTTCTTGAGCACTTGGCTATAAAAAGCATATAAAGAAAAAATACCGTTGTATGGGAAGCTTATGCTGTAGATGAAATGCAGAAAATGGTGAAATGTAATTAGCCTGAAAATTGCAAATGATAATTTTCTAGCATAAAATGTACTGCCTGCAGTACAAGGTCACTTGGTTTGAGCAGCTTTATGGAAGCTTACAGTGAGGAATTAATCTAGAAATCTGTGTTGCGTAGGGACAGTCTTCTCCATAATTTTCTAACATTCAGTGTAACCAAAAGATACTTCCGAACAGTAAAATTCCATATTAGAGTGTTCACGAAGAGCGGTTTTCAAAAGCAAAGGGGAGATATGACCAAAACTAACTTGAAAGGTAAGTGTAATCAACAACAACAAAAAAGAACAAGAAGGACTTTTTGAGGAAGAAGATAGTAAAAGTACATCCTGTGTTACTGTCAGGACAGAATCAAGGGGGTGTGTGTCTGGAGGGGGAGCAACAAAAACAAGATGCTGTGTGCAGGGTTTTTTTCTCAGCAGAACTGAGATTTTGGGGAGGAGGGAGAGGATTTGCTCTGGCTTAGAGGAATCTAAGCAAACATAAAATTTGACATCTAGAAATTTGGAACAGAAGTCATACCTACAGGAGGAGGAGACTGTGTCCTAGGCATAGTGACTTGGAAATAGATTTAAGCGTTGTAATGCACCAGCAGCTCGAAAGAAGTTTGTGGTCCAGTGGTAGAGCGTTTAGACCTAATTTCATCTGGGATGGGTGGAGTGGAAATAAACAGGAGGGTAGAAAGATTATTGTAATTTTGAAAACATCTCAGATTGATGGCAGAATGTCAGGTGTAGTTTTGACATCAGAATTTTAGAGAAGACATTGAAAAACCTGAAGAGGCTGTTGAAAAAGCCATAAATAATTTGAGCTGGAGAATTTGCGCCCTCAGATGACAGACTTACAGTTCAATTTGTTCAGCTTATCAAAAAGACGACTGGAAGATGAACATTTTATAATGTACAACTGTTTTCACAGGATACAAATATATACAGGTATTAATGGGCTTCTAAACCTAGGAGAAGGAGGCATAATGAAAACCAGGGACTACAGAGAGATTCAGATTTAAAAAAAAAAAAAGCACCCATTCACACATTTGAAACAGTGAAGGAGGTGGCAGAACCTCTTTGTACTGTGTTTCAGATCAAAACCGGGTGTCATTTTAGGAAGAATTTGATGAGCTAAGTTCTAGTTCTGAGGCTTAGCTCTCTCTAAAATGCAGGAAATTGGAGGATCTTGCAATCTGTTCTGTCCTTAAACCGTCTGAACCTAGGGACGTGAGAGTCAGGGTCCACGCTGCCTGTTGGAGACGGTCTCACTGCACCCGCAGTATGAGTTGATCGGCTGCCAGAGGAACGTGCCTCGTCCATCTCGAGGGGATAACCTGCTCTTAGCACCTTCATCCTTTGGGAGCAGCCAGTACTTAGTCTATCGATCTGTGCATTTTTCCCAGGCTTATAATTTCCTTGGATTTGAGTGGGGTTTCATGGGACATGTAAAAGACATTTCCATGATACCAAGCAACCTTTCTTCCAAATTTTACGTTCCTTGTCTACAGCATGGAGGCACTGCAACTTCTTACTGAGCCACTGCTAAAGGAAAGTCTGGCTTGAGCAGCAGGGTCTATAATAGCCCTACTGTCAGAAATAGAGTAACGGACTGAAACTTTTATGAATAAATATTCAGTCACACACAGAGATGTGTCCGCATGAAGTCAATTTGAGGCATCCATTCAGAATGGGAGAGTTTTGAGATGAAAACTAGTTTCATAATAGAAGGTGGATATCAACTCTGGTTAGGCTTTTGTTTATGTTTCCCATCTAGTAAATACAAGATAGCAAGAATTTTGTGTGTGTGTGTGAAAAAGTTTACATTGTCAACATCTTCTGACAGAACAACTCAAAATATCATACAATTTGATGTAGTTAACACAGTTAATTGTGGTTAAATTTATTCCTTTTGTATTTGGTTCAAAATTCCAAAACCAGTATGTAATTTAAGGTAGAGGGATTAGTGAATGTAATGAAGGGAATCGGTTGTTCTAGGAAGTTACTTCTGATTGCAATGAATTGCTGGAATAATATTTTGGACACTATTATTTTTGAGTTTTCTGAAACTGGTATATACCAGCGCTTGTGTGATTCTCAATAGTCATTGCAGCATGATCAAACAACATTGTAGTCAAAACTTGACGAATCGATTCCTTTGGCCATCTCTAACCTTTAATGGTTCCAGAAAGAAGAATTTAAGTTTTGCAAGCATCAGTGTGTGAAACGTTGAATGCTTTTGTTATGTTTGATAAATGGCTTATCACCCAAATGACTCTGCTTTCACATTGCTGTGACAATGTGTCTTCTGTGGTGTAGGATTAAGGAGATGTGTTTGAAATTGGTCAAACGATTATTTATTTAGACTGTAACTTCTGTAATGTGCAATACTTCATCTGAACAGTCTGTCAATCTCTTTTCAAATTCAATGATGTTTGCTTTGAAATAAAATCAAAATTCTGTTTTAAAAGGAAATAATAAAACATTTTCCACTTTGGTATCACATGATTTCATGAAATGTCAGCCAATAAATAATAGATGAAAATAGCAAATCAGCAATTTGTAACTTCATACTATTTGAAGCAGCTCCTAGTTTTAAGCAGAATTTTCAAAATAGCTGCTTTTGTAATTAATACCTAATGGCTTTGGGAGAGAGAATTAGTGCCCTGCTAGTGTTATAGTCTGTGTTTTCTTTTTTCATGTGTTAGCATCAATTTTTTTCATGTCAAGAAAATTACAAGGTATTTCTGCATAAAAAAAAGTGCATCAGAGATTGGTAATTACAAGTTGCCCATTAATACTTCTAAAAATAAAATACAGAGAATATGTTCTATGCAGTGCTGGTGCAATATGCCCTTGGCATGGTAAGAAGCGTCTCGTTACATTATTGTTGACAGCAGTTTTTGATTTCCCAAGTTTTAGGTAATTTAGTTAAGATCAAATCTGTACATTTAAGTTTTTTTTGCGTTACTGGCTTATGTGCACACGTGGAAAACTAAAAAATGCTGGATGAGAGGATACTGATCTTTTTTAGTTGCTTTAGAGCAAAATGAGAAGTAGTTTTTCAGTTGTGACACACCAGGGTTTGTGGCAGTACGGCATGGGGTAGTGTTTGTCGTGGTGTGAAAGTAGACGCCTACTCACCAGAATGGAGTCCTGTAAACGTGCCTCTCCAGTGTAATCATCCAGGAGAACTATGGTTGTTTTTTATCACGATGTTTGTTATCTTACCATCTTTTCTAAGGCCCTATACAATGAACAAATGTAGCCAGAGAAAGTTGGTAGAGGCACCAAGCAGAATATTAACATATAGTTACTGAATTTTAATGCTAATGTTATCTTCCTCCATACTTTGTGGCCTTTAATTAATTTCTGCCTGTTATTTTCTCCATCTATACAATGAGGAGTAAGTTTACCAATGAAGTTAGATTGTTGTAAAACATAATTAGTTATTGTCTTTCATTGAGTTACTGGGTGAATAAAAGATTGCCACAATAGTGGATTCTAAGGAGCTAATTCTTGACAAGCAAATGCAGTTTATAATTGTCCTTGACAAATTATAGAAAGCTTTTTGGATGGTCAGATCTGATAATTTGAACTCAACAGGTTTATAAAAACCTTTTTTTTCCAAATCCCTTTTCTTGGCAGTTTACATATATCCAAAGTTCAGATGAAAATATTTTTAAAAATCAGATGTACATATTAACTTGACTTTAACGATATCCTAAGCGAGCAATCATGCAAATGTCATCCTGCCCCATCACAGTAGTTTCATTTCTCTGTGTTTACACATAAAGGTCAGTGTTCATCACGCCTTAAAAAAATCACCCTCTGCCAGTCCTCTTTCTTCCCTTCTCTTTTAAAATTTTGTTTAAACATTTGTAGTTGTGACAGCTTGGCTTCAATCTCAATCTCGTATAAATAATTTAGACAACAGAGTACCTTATATGTAGTCCTCCAAGGCCCTAAGGGAATAAGGAGCTTCTGTCTCTCTCAGAGTATTATCTTTTTAAGTCTTCCTCTCGCTTGTGCATAGCAACTACTGCCCTCTGCTGGGAATACTGACATTTTAGTGTACTCAAATACATTTTAGCCTCTTTACAAAGGTTGAATTTTGTGGAGACTGTAGTGTTTTCATTAGGTAATTAAATATATCCTTTCATCCAGCTGCCAAGTAGCAATGAACATAGTGTCTTAACATTCTAGGAAGGCATATGTATAAAATGGATTTTGTGAATGCGTAAACTAAAGAACAAAGATATGTAAAATGCAAAAGGTTTAATACAGAAAGTTCATAAAGAAGTAGTCACTGGTACCTGGAAAGTTGATCACCAAAGTATTGCCATATGCATATCCTGTTCCTGTATTCACCCTACACGGCTGCTTCTGGCCCCTGTTAGAGGATATAGGACTAGATGAACCTACGGGGTTTACTATTCTTAAAGTAATTTAAATGAGGTCATGTTTTCAGCTTGAGCTGGAAAACAGAGCCAGGGAATTTGAGTTGCAAACCATAAGCAAACATACTACAGCATAACAAAGCTAAGAAAATAAATCGAATACATATGTTGTAAAAGGTTATCTTACTGTGATTTTTTTTTTTCTAGAAGTCAGTTAGCTTTTCTGTAATTGGCAAAAGATGGTATTTGTGTAGATTAACACAACAGAGAAGTAGCAAACAGTTTCTATTGGGTTGTTGTTCCATTGCAATAGGCACACTCTACAGTCCAGGAGGTAGATGTGGTTCCTAACTTGAATAGCTTGCACCTCAAAATGAAAAATGTAACTAAACTTTTTTTTGAAAAATTTTCATCATCATTTCATCACCATTTTCAAAGGCAACCAGTGATTTAGGAATGGAAGTGTGTGTCTTTAAGTCAATTGACTGTCTCCCCTATATGATGACACAACTCAGCTGTGTTTACAGTTTAATGATTCTGAATCATTTCAAGGAAAATACCTTCATTAAAAACTGCTACGTGTTTCTGCAGGCCAACTCACAATGCTCAGGAAGCTCCAAAACAAAACTGCATGTTATTTTAATCTTTCCTCAGTAAGCTCTCTGATGCGATCTTTAATCACACAATAACATGGGATTTTTTTTTTTCTTTCTGCCACCAGAAACCTTCAGTAAAACTTGATAAGAAATTGCCACCTTCATGAAGTTCTCATTTTATTAATAATACTTCAAAAGAACTTCTCATCTTTGCCTGTAACTTACAGAGCTTTCCCATAGATTTGCACTGCCATCAGTCCTTTAAATTTTTTAACCAAGTTAGCCATGCCCTAACCATCTTAGATTTTTATTTACACTTCAGCATGCAACTGCATCACAGATCACGCTTTAGGTTTTTCTGTTCCCTTGAATTATGATCTTGAAATATTACCTCAGTGCTCTATTTTATCAGCCCTACTAGTGATAGAGTGTGGCTCCTTTGGAAACAACAGAAAGAGGTCTATAATTTTTGCTTATTGCTTCGTGTCTAAGTTGCAAATATTGTCTAGTCTTAAACTGAAACTGTACGTTGGTTTTAGGACATTTTGGAGTGTTGGAGTGTCTGCACTAAATTGTGGTTATTGTGGGTCACAACTCTTCGGGCCATTACTGGAACTGGCCTTGGAATATCTTCCAACATAAACAAAAGTAGATTTTCTCTTGAGATGAAATGTCTTTTTCTAACATATGTAAAGCCTTCTATATTCTTTAGCCAATCTCTAAAAGATGAGCTACTTTGTCATTCATGAGTCAACAAAGAAGGATGCTTTATACTTTAATTAAATGGAATATATAATAGAAACAGGAGACAACTAACTCTTAAAACAGTCCACAGAGAGCTCCAAATAATAAACATCCTACTTGAACTGAGATGATGATAGCTGAAAATGCATTAAATAGACAGAGAAACAAAACCAAATGAAGGTGAGAACTCAGTCAAGCAGAGTGAAGTGGAGTAAACGCTTTGTCAGGAGGGTAGCCCCTGTTAGTGCTAATGGGTTTTGCATTAGTATGATGCCTATAAAATACTGACTCTTGGCATCAGAGTTAATGACAGAAATCTACAACAGTTTTACCTCACACAGACATGCAGGAGCAATAATACCGTAAGAAAGATTCTTGTCCGGTAATGTTTAAGGTTTTTTTGGTGTTTTTTTTTAAATATTGCAGCATGTGAAACAACTGGAAACAAATGGTAAGTGACAATTGTTGCATAAATGTGTTACGGTTCCGAAGTTGAGTGGTGATCAATAATTGAAACAAAAAAAGATCAAACAGTACCAGAAACACACACCAAATCAAGTTGTTATTTTTAGAATGTTGTTCAGAGGCCCAGATTAATCAGACTAAACTTCTAATAAGAGGATTAGGTATATATGTGTCAATATTATGAGGATTTGTAGCTTCATTAGCAAGTTCAGAAGAAGTAATACCTTCATGTACACTACTGACTGAAACGGAGTACTTTCTGTGACTGGGTGAGGTTATAATTTTTTTTTTTAATATTGTTGTAAAGTAAATTTCAGCCTTGGAGGGTTATAGAGAGGATAGTGGTAGGTGTCTGAAATAATTTGCCGTGAGTCTAGTCATCTTGTTCCAAGTCAGTATCGTTGGCGGCCAGGACCCAGCCAGTGCTTACTGCAAGGTGAGGAAAAAGGGCCCTTGGCAATAGTGTAAAGGTGAGGGGAGGGCTGGTGGCTGCTGAAACAACAGAAATCTGCTCCTCAGCAGAGCTTCTGTCTATGAAGTGTTCAGCCAGAACATCTAGCGGTGGCGTAATCTGGCCTTGAACCCATTTACCCTGGCTCTCTTTGCTGTCTGGCACAGAGTTGGTACGTGGGTGGTTGTGCCAGCCTCGTGCCACTTTTGCAAGGGCAAAAGGCCAGTGAGAATGTGACTGGAGAACCTGTCAGGGTGTCCCTGCATCGCCTTCTTCCTGCATTTGGAGCATTCTGAGCATAGCTGGTGGGTTAGAAAAGCTTTGAAGCAATTGCAGGCAGCATGGAAATCGGGCCAATACCAAGGTTAGAGGAATACATAAAGAGTTTTAAACTGTCCGTGGAGCATTTGAAAATTTGCTGCTTGTTCCTTCTTTTTACAGTAAGTAGAATAAGTCAGAAGGAAATTAAAGGACTTGTCCAATATGAAAGCAAGTCATGTTGAAGGCAAGATTTAAAGCTTTGTCTTCATCTCCAGGGTTATGCCTTTCTAAACTCTGAAAGGAGAGGGTTTGAGAACTTTTCTATGGGATGAACTACAGCTGCTGCCAGCTGAGCCCTACATAGCAACAGCCTGGCTGACTCGGAGTTTCAGTTGTGTCTCACCAGACTTGAGTCTTGGCAGGGAGGTGCAAACTTACTCCGTTAAAATACTCATGGCTGCTGAGCTCAGATCTTTCTGATCGCAAGATTCTGGAGTCTCCAAGGGCACGTTTCCACCAACATTTACAGAATATTATCACTTAGCGCTGACATAGATGTTTCAGAAATTCTTGTTAAACAGCTCAAAATGATCTGCTTTTCATGTCCCTAATTAGAGGAATTTTTGAATTGCCTGCTTTTTGCACTGCTGAAGTAGATTGAATTCTTGTTTGCCTGTGATAAAGGTGCATGCTGTAACCCTCTATGAACTGTGGGTTTATGTCTGTGTGAAAAACAAAAGCAGCATTCAATCTTCCTTTCTTCCCATTGAAATGCATTAGCCTTATTTTTGTCCTCTACCCATTTGCTCCCTCTGACTTCCCAGGTTTTTCATTTTCATGTCTGGACACCCACCAAGGTGCCCACCAAGTTCTTAGATGTATAGCTTAGCAGACGGGTGCTTCAGTTTGCAGATTTTGCAAAAGTTTGAAGCCTTTAATTTTTATTTATTTATTCATTTTAGGAATCTGCTTTTAATATTTTATACTTTGTATTGAAACAAGGAAGGTGTATTCATATAGTTTGGGTGAGAAAGCAGATCACATCTGGGGCGAGACAGTAATTCCTCAGGGATTTGGGCTTCGGCAGAAGAGTACTTGGGTTCTTCATGTGATAAAAGAACAAACCTGAATAGCAGTGATGTCCCTAATTTCTTATCTAAAGAGAGAAATGAGAAATTACTTCCTTTCTCACATATAATTATATCACTGCTGTTGTCCCTTTCAGGTCCTCAGCACAGAGACATACTTGATCTCCTTTATATTTAACAGTACTTCAGTCCCAAGTATGGAATAAAAATTACTATTACCTGAACCGCTTGCTTACCACCAATCTTAAAATCACCAGCAGCATCGCAGTATTTAGTGCTTCCATTGTTTTCTTTTGCACTTGATATGACTGTTGCCCAGCTGGTTCTTAGTTGTGTCTGATGGTGAGATATGCAGTGGGCTTGCTCTGTAATGTTTCCATCCACCAGTTCCTTTTACTTTCTTTAACTTTTTCATGCTTTATTTCATCAAAAAAATTTCAAGTTCAGCTACTCGTTGTCCAGATGAGATTTTTTTTTTTTTAGAGGTGACGCACAAAGCTGTTGCTGTTGGCCCTGATGATGATTAGTTTCTGCTTAAGTCCATAGTAGTGGCTGGGAGCCTGAAAGGGAGGGAGAAAATAAACAGCATCTATAACTTTGAGGGGAGGGTATAGTATATACTGCTCTTAAACACTGCCAAAAACACTTGAAAGCTTTCGTAATAATTCTTTTCTGTAGATGCCACAGGGAAGTTGTGCAGTTGTGAGTGGAAAGCAGGGTGATTCGTGAGACTGCAAATGGGAGAACTGGCTCAGAGTCAGAGACTTTAATACCTGCCAGGGGGGTGTTAGCTGGTGAGAAGCTCTAGCTTGTTCACATTAATTTTCAGAAGAATTTTTGGAATACCAACAGGGTTTCACTCTCCTGTGCTTGCGTATAGACCATTTCTATGGGTTTTTCATTCCTGATCTAAATAAAACCGAAAGCCCTGGTCATGGACAGCTCAAAATAACTTCTTGCAGAAGGGTTCTAGTTAAGCAGTTGTGCTTGGCCTGCAGCAAATTTGTCGAGCAATTTCAGTTAGAGAAAATATTTTTTATTTTTTAAGATATTTTTAAATATCTGTTTTTAAGATATTAGCAGTATCGTAGTGCTTCATAACCATATATGTGGTACAGCACATTTCATTAGCTGGCAGGGGAGCTGGGACATTATCATGTCAAATGGTGCTGATCTTGCTCTATGGAGTGGTTGTGTCCCAGATACTGAAGTACTTGCACAAATAAAACTAATGGAACGAGTTTCAGGCATATTAAGTTTTTCTCCTGAACGCGATGATTTAATAGCTCAAGATAAAGTACTGCCTGCAGTACTAATAGGGTAGATCTTGCAGAAGAAATTATACCTTCCACGTAATGAAAAAGTAATTTTAAATGAGTGTATTTAAATGTGTACTGGAATGAGTTACTGCTGTTTGTTCGTATCTTCTATTGATGGTTTAGATACATAAATAGAAACTAATAAGTTCTTATTATAGATTTTTATTTCATCATTACAGCTTAAACCATCAACACAGGAACTGCTAAAAATTGTATTTTTTTCTGTTTTTCTGTTGCTTTCAGTACTTAGAACGTAAGATTTTTATTCAGTCTGGGTTAGTCTTGGGTGGTGAACTAAATGCAGGTCTGCGTATGATTTAGTAGCAGCCTGGGCATTTGTGTTTAAAAATCGAGCTGCTGGAAAAGCATCCTTATAGCTGTTCAAATTATTTATGCTTTAGGTTGACTTTGTAGCTTAACCATGTTTTTTCTTTTCTTCTACGGATTATGGTTTATAGTGATTATTTTGTTTGAGGTTGTCAGAGAGATCGTAACATTGTCAGGATGCAGAAGAGCCACATTTTTAACTATGAAACTCTGTCAAGGTAAAGCCAGCAGTATGAATGAGCACCCATATATACCTATGTCAATAAGGGCAAACAAGCATTCCTGAAGCAAGATATGAAGCAACAAAAATAGGAATATGATCAGGACTTTACACCCTCTCTTCTGTAACTGTATTATTCCAAGATACAGTGTTTATGCATCATTCTATCATGGGTTTCCATTTCTTACACTTTGTTTTGTTTCAGCCTCTTGGGGCCAGTGACTATTTGGAAGTATCAAAGCATTTTGACACTGTCTTTGTGCGTGACATACCACTTCTTACACTGGCAAAAAGGACCCAAGCTCGTCGTTTCATTACTCTTATTGATACCTTCTACGAGCATAAGGTGAGAACCAAGCCTTTCCTGTATCCTGTATGTATAGGAATGATGTTGGCAGCCCTAAAACCTGACTGTTAGAACTGAAGTAAGGCTTTCTGTAGTAATGATTTGAAAAACATAAGCAGAATGAACAAGTACTGCAAAGAAACATCATTCCAGCTTCACAAAAAAGTTCCATTGCAATAGAGGCAAATAAGCAGGTTTGGTGGTTTTGGTTGGTTGTTTTTTTTAATGTGAGTCTTAAGCATGACCACAAATACAAGCCTGAGCTCATTTGCCTTTCTTGAATAGGGATGTTATTTCTTTCCTAACCCAGGAAAACCACAGAAGCCATGTCATCATTTTAATAATGAAAGATTGTGCTGCCAACTGGGCTGGAGTAAATTTAAATTTTAATCTGTACAGGCAGTTGGTTGGGAATTGGTGCCTTCCTGAACAGGGTACTGAGGAATTAATAGTATAGTTACATCTTTAAGTTTAAAGGAAACAGACACTATAGGCTTTACATTAGGTTGCAGAACTGCTAATGGAATAGTAATGATAAATGCAGCACTTCGTGTGGATTTACAGAGGTTTCAATCACGGAAACAAAATCAGCACAAGTAAAACAAAGACAAGTTCATGGTTAAGGTGATTTTTTAAAAAGTAATACAAGATATAAAACCTTATTTTATGTGTGATTATATATGCACACGCTTAAATGCAATCTGGAAATATCGATTGAGATATTTTTTGTCAAGAATGTCCTGGCAAGTTGATCAAAAAAGCCCTGATTCAGCAAGATACTGAACTAAGCATATGAGTAGACTCATTCAGGTCAGCCGGATACTTTGTGCTTTATGATTTGGAAACGGACAGTTTCTAGAGGACATACTATGTATTTATAAACTAATAATAGTGTGCTAGAAATAGGGGGTTGGGGAATAAGGTGATCTGCTCTATCTATCTGCTGTCATTAAGAGTTGCAAACAAACAGCTGCTTTCTATTACTTCCTCTGTAGGAAAATCACAAGTGTTAAACTCCCATCACAAGTAGTTTTTTGGAAAAACTACCTGGGGGAGCGTGTTTGTGGAGACCTGTCCACAACGCAGACATTTTGGCTCCTTCTGTAGTTCAGCAAGGGTCTCCTTCTGTAGTAACATTTCAGCCTGTCTTCATTGCAGCCCCCCAGGGATACTGTATCTCACTGCACTTTTCATGCCTGCTGGGAGGAGATACAAGGAGCGTCATTGTTATTAGGAAATAATGTGCACTTGAGTAGCATAGGTGAAAGCGAGAGTGGCTCAGCTCATCCTTCTAGGAAACTCGGAATTTAAACATTCTTTGGGTGGAAATATGTGTGTGGTGCACTTACCTACTCAGCGGAATCTAACTATGGGGGGAAAGAAAGCTTTGGTTACCAATACTTTATAGATGTAACTTTATAAAGTGAACTTGATTGTGAACTCATTGCCTGTGTAGCAGATATTCTGAGAATTTACTAGTAATTATGCTGTTCTCTGAGTAAAAGTTACATGAGTTGTTATTGAGAACAACATCCTGTAAAGTTAATATTTCAAATGACTAAGTCAGGTAATTCTGTAGCAGCAGTGCTAATAAGAGAAAGGGAGAATACCTGGAGAAAAAAACAAGGTTGTAATTTGAAGTTTGCTTTTCATAAAACACGTCTTTTGTCCCTTTTCTGCAAAGCCCAAGTGATGATTTTGTTGCCTGTTTTCCTTCTCTCAGGTGCGTATTATTTGTTCTGCAGCGACTCCTCTCCAAAGCTTGTTCCTGGTAGAAGATGACAGTGGTGAGCTAGAGGACAACAGAGTGTTGATGGATGATTTGGACTTGAGCCAGGTACATGAGATTAACATCGTCTCCCTTTTGTAACAAAATTGGTTTTGGTCTCATAATTACAGCAGCGTTTTAGGAAGAGGAATCAAGTAAACATTTAACTAGTGATTTGCTGCTTTTTCTGCAGTGTATCTGTCGCTCTCATAATTGCATGTTATGTTATTTATTCATAGTCAAAGAAAATGTTACAATATATAGAATCATTTTGCGTTAAGTTCTAGGGTCATTTTAATTGTTAATCATTATATCTGTTCAATCATGTATGAAAATACTGATTTAAGTTTAGCTCCTACATTTAAAATACAGAAATAAAAGACGGTCTGTCCTACCTCTTCCTAGACTCCAGAGGACTGCCTCACAAACAGTACTATTTTGCATGCTGCTTATTGTGGTTTTCCTTTTCCCTATTATCCAGTTATTGTTAATGACTTTTTAAACGATTAGTCTAAATCAGTATACAATTAGTTAGCAGAAAAGTGAAAATAGATGGTTAACGTGTTATCATGTTGTTTTAAATCCAAATTATTGCTTTGCTGTGTTCTTTCACGGGATTACCTAGCTGCTTTTCTTTGATTTTTGGATGTTAATTTTACTTTTTTGGTGCCGTGCTGCTGTCTTGTATTGTCAAAGCCTGTAAAGCACTCAGCCTTAGGAGTTAGATAGGATGCACTTGAGTACAGCTGTGTCTCTCACAGTTTTGTGGTACCGTTTTTGTGTATTAATGTAGGATTCCGCCAAAGGACTCTCCATGTTCACAGGAGAAGAGGAAATCTTTGCCTTTCAGCGGACTGTCTCACGGCTTACAGAAATGCAAACTGAACAGTACTGGAAAGATGGGGACAGAAGCAAAAAAACGTTATAATTAAAAGTTGAATAAAATCACCAAGAAGTCGAACTACAGAATTGGAAAGCTTTTAGCACAACTGAAATAATAATTGCACTTTATCATCTGGACCATGCCTTTCTTTCATCAGTTGTTTTTTGTGCTTAAGACATGAGGACTCTGTTACTTCTCTGTACCACCAGTGTGTGGACATGTGAAATTTTGCCTTTATTTTCTTTTCTGTAAAATCCAACTTTGACGTTGGGATTAGAATTTTTCTGGAGAATTGGTCTAGAGGGGAAGTTAATGGGCCATGCAGGGTTCACAGCAGATTTATAATGTCACATGAAGAGGGCACTTTGTGGTTCATGCACTGCTTTCTGTCACGAACAATGCAGTTTGCACAAAAGAAAAATCAAACGCTTTCTCTATAAAACTCCTGATATTGTATAGGTCCCTGCTAGAATCCTGGAACTCCTCTATAGTGTATTCTGGGGTTTTTTTCCTATTTTCTATGTGTAGCCATCTGCTGCCGTTCAGGCTCTAAGAGTTTCTTGTAATCAGACTGTTGCTCCGTCTGGTTCATAGAAAACTTAACAGTTTGAACCAAGAGAGCAGCCTGAGGTGTAGCTCGAAGGTACTTGAAACCACACCGGGTTAAGATCTAAGTAAACATGGTTGGGAAAAGAAACTATGATAAGACAGGGTATAGTGTAACATAGAAGTGCAAATTAACACTCTTCCTAAATTTTGCAGTTCTCGCAAGGCTGAATATGCTGCCTCTACACCAGTGACACATTGCTACCCTGAATTTTCTCGGCTTCATTTATACGAAACCTTCCAGTGCTGCCCCACACCTGCTCTGATCTGGGGAGAGTAGTACACGGTACTGCTGAGTTATGATAGGAATGTGTTTGATGGAAAAGATGGGGTATTACCTCAAAACACATCATCCATCCTTGTGTTTGTAGTTGGAAACTTTCTTTTAGTTAAAAATGCCATTGTGTCATTCTTGGTTTTAATCTAACTGAAACAAAATACAGTATTGTATGTACTGGCTTATACTGTATTTTTATAAAAAGTCATTTAAAAGCATATTTAGAGACCCTGAATAGGGAAAGCTATTACGCAGGTGGGCTGAAAAAGATTTCCCCAATTTCTTAGAGAGGAAATACATAACACACCGTCCCCAGATTTGGGATTTTCTCGGATTTTGCAGTGTGACCTTTTTCTTGTACTGTAACTATTATCACAAATATTCTTCTCTGCCTTTAAGCCTGATTAATTTTTTTCAATCGTAACCCCGGTCACAATTACAGAAAGCTTTTAAAAGGGACTTTTGGTGGGTGGGAAGGTCTGGTACGGTCCTGTGCGCTTGCATGTGTTATGGCAATACAGGTGTTTTGGAGCCATGTGCTCAAGTCTGGCTTTCTGTTCTGATCACTTCTGTGTGTCCTGGAAGTTACCTTATACTGGCTATACCCGCTCTTCAAAGAATTTTTAAAGCCTATATTTATAATTTACAACTTATGCAACTATGTTGATATTCCCACAAAGGTGACTGCTATGGAGAATTTTAATGCATATTTATGAAAAACCAAATCTGAATACATTGCTTATACTTAAGAGTATCTGAATAATTTATGTATATTTTCAGAAATTTATATTAGGTTTCTCAACAGTGAGACTATTGAGATTCATGCATGTGTGTCTGTATCTACACACACATATGTATACTTAATTTATACAGATATATAAATCTAGATAAAACTAATATATATAATTTAAGTGTCTGTGGTTCTGTATTTATACATGGCAGTCTGTACTCATCAGCCTGGCCTGCGCCTGCGCCAATAACTCTCCTGAAGCTTTGGCCTTGGCTTTTTTTCTAGTACCACTCAAATGCCTCCTGCCTTGTCTGGGCCAGAATGTATTGTGGGAAAATGGGAGGTGGGGGGTATATACCCTAAAGCATCCTGATATTTATTTGCATTATTTTAAAAGTGGTTTATATGTTTAACCTATTTTTCCACCTCCACCATGTGGTACAGGGGAAATGCGTAATCTTGCACAACACAGGTAAGATGTCTGGGACGTGTGAGAGAGGAGGTTCTGGCGGGTTCTGCATTCCCACAGAGACTGTCTCGGGCCAGGGAAGGGGGAAGTGTTTCTCCATGGTGTGTGTGGGTGATGACCGACCTGGAGCAGATCTGTTTGTGTTCAAACTGGTGCAGCTTTGCCTGTTGGTATTTGAGGCTTTTCTGCAATCTGATCCCAAACTCAGATGATACCCCAGGTTTGTGGAAGCTCATAAACGCGGTGGGACTGAGGAATCATTGTAAGCCTCCTGGGATGTAGGTGAGCTCTGGTTCCCAAAAGCTTCCAGAGCCAGCCCTGCTTCCAGGGCATATTGCTAAATAAAACTATAGTGCAGTCTTTCCTTGGCCTCCTAAGAAGACGTGTGTTGGGAGTCATTGGTAGGTGCCAGCAGTAATCAAAGAGAAGAAATGAAGACTGTTACAGAAGTGTTTGGGGGCTGAAAACAAGAAAAGCTGCTTGAATTACTGTGCAGTATTTGTGGTTGCACTGCAGAGTGTGCATTGCCACTTTTAGGTCAAGACCACAAGGAGAGATTGGTGGGACCAATTTGTCAGCCAGCCCAGATGCCAGGGCAGAGATCCCCACAGTAACCACAGAAGAAGCCTTCTTATGCCCATCCACTTCCCTAAAGAAATCGAGGTCCTTTGAGCTTATTTTACAATGCTGCTAATAATGCTGTGGTATGTTTCCAGTCTCTTTCCAGAAGGGAATTTGGAGGCACTTCTTCTGAGGCCAAACAATTTCCAGGCAACTGGTGCTGGCCAGAATCTCTCACTGGGGCAAGATGGACCACACTGGGTATGTCCTGCCCCAGGGCACTGGGTCACCTGCGCTCCCAGCAGTCCTCTCCCCTGCTCCCTGTCCTGCTCCTCTCTGCTGTGAGAGGTCCATGACTTTTTATTCCCACTTTAAGATGTTTTAGTTGCCAAAACAGAAACAGTGAGATGCCTGTGAATAAATTATGCACACTCCTTAATGGCCTTAAAATTGCTGGATTTATGCTGGATGTTTCTATCTCAAGTTCAAGTATTGGCTTTTTAGGTTTTTCACTTGCAAATTCATTTCATCTCAGATGTGCAACGTGTTTTTATTTCCTTTTTAGTCATTCAGCAAATGTTATTGCTGAGTTATTTTTAAAGGTCTTTTCAAGTAACCTTATTGATGTTGTATGGTATTTTTGCTGTCACAGGATGTAAAATCCTTGTGATTATGGACCATCTGAAACATTTTATGTTGGTATATAAAGGCCACATCCTGGCTGAGAATCTCTCAGCTAACTTATTTCAAATACTTGATTGATAAAGGAATGTTCCCCATGCATGAAAATTTAAATTACAGCTTCTGTGAGCGTAGTTACTCTATCCATATAGACCATGGATAGAGTAGATATCCATATAGACCATATCCATTTTATCTTTAAAGCTGTATTTTCATTTCATATTCTTGTACAGTAGCTCTTACTTTTTTTTTTTTTTTAAATAAATAATGCAGTTTTGTCTTTCAAAGCTACTGGTTTTCAGTACTTACCTTTGCACAGATCAAGGGAACAATTGCAGTATTTTGGGTATAACGAGACAGCCGCCTTCCACAGGTCTTTGCAGGGATTGAAGGTGCCATTCTTGCAGTTGTCGCTTTTTGGATCTAAAGAGGAAAACCATTAATGGCTTTTTTGGAGTAAAAGTGATTGTAATGACACTATAGCTGGACAGATGTCACCTATTTTGCAGCAACTTAAACATGAAAAAAACTGACCAGGTTTCAAAGAGTGTGTGGTACAGCCACCAGCCATCTAACGAGGAGGAAGACTAGTCTCTCCATCAGGGACTTGTCTGAGAGGATCAGAATCCAGGAGTTTTCTTTCTGCAATTACCTGGATTCAAATAATCCCAGAGCCTCAGTTTCCCTGTTGCTAAAGCGGGAATGATGTTACTTTCTTATTTGTTAACGCTGGAGCGCTGCCAGGCTTCACTCATTAATATTCTAAGATGCTTGCTCAGGCTTTGGGATGAAAATACTTCAGTAAAGTATGTAAATAGTGCAAAAAATAATTTAGCTACTCAAAGTGGATTAGTTTCCTTGTTTGGGTTACAGAATTAATGCCATCAACTAAACACCATGTGCCTCTTTGGAGTAATGATTTTTTTTTTATATATAATGCGTCTATTTTAAATAAAGAAAAAAACCCTATGGTTTGTGATTAAAACCTTAACCAATTCTTGTAGTTCTTCTTCTACCCGTAATGACAAATTTCCTACATGACTCACTGCAACCTTAGCTCCTGTACTTGTGAACTACAGTGGCTTTGTAAGTTCTGTTGGGATTTTCCTTGTATTATATACTGAGATTTTTTTTAAAAAAATACATAATTTTGAGTCTAATATATAACAAACTGAACACTGTTAAATCCTTCCACTATTTTGAGAACTAATGTTGTAATAAAGAAAAGTTATTAAATCCAGATTTTATAAACATTTCACTTATTATTCACGCTATTTTTAGGTATGGTGTTCTGAATAGATAGGTCTTGTGTTAATTCCTCCATGAGTAGATGGGGTTTTTACCTCTGTCTCCAGCGGGCAACCCTGGGGTGGCAGCAGGGCCAGTTCCTGGGTACTTTGGTTGCCTGGCTGAGCCACAGCATCGCAGGCCACTGCCCGACTCCTGGCTCAGCTTTTGGTAGGTGTATCCAGGGCTTATCAGAAAGGTCCTCCTCTAGAGGCCGTTTAGACTTGTCCTCCTCAGTTACTGCTGCCCGCAGCCCTAATTTTGGGTTTTGAAACCTTTTTTCCATGTCTCTGGCTCTTTTTTCCAGCAGTGTGAGGGTGGGGGCTTCCAGCTGAACGGCAAAAAAAGTAAAGTGCTCTTTTTTTTCTCTCCCCTATCAATTTGGGATTCTTATTGTTCAAGATCTGCTTTCACTGTCAGCCAATTAGACACCCAGGCTTGGAGTTTCCTGCTGCTTGGCTTTGGGCCTTGAGAGCTCCGACACACATGAAATATGGGGTGCGGGGTCTGGGGGTGCATCCGTGTCCCTGCAGAATGGGAGACATTTCTGACCCTGGGGTCGGGGCTCTGCCTGCCTTTGTCTTTCTGCCCGTCGAGAAGGAGGACTCGCAGTGGCAGTCCCTTGCGCGGAATGGAGGGAGGATGGAGCAGATGGAGGATGCAGGCCACTTGCTCCCTCTCCAGCCTTCTGCATTCTCCACATATTTGTAAAACAACTTTTGTTTTAAATTGAATTGAATTCTAAGAGCGCCATTAAAATACAGAAATGCTTCTCGCTGACCTATTACTCTGCATTCATGTTGGTAAAATTTTGGATGAGTTTCTATAGTCCTCCCGCCAGTTCTTTGTCAGGGTGAAGGGTTTAGTTGGCTCTGTTAATCCACTCTCTAGTTGAAATTGTTCATTTAAATTGTTATAAAAATCCACTTTTTTTTTTCCCCAATGCGAATCCTATATTCCCAGATTCAAGCACTGCTGCCAGTGCAAAGACTTTACATTCTTTGAGTGCAATTGCACTGTGTCAGTCCAAAGCCAAATTGCAAACACTTATCCACAATTCCCCTTACTCAGCTTTAAGCTAATTTTTCCAGCAGGCAACAATAGCCATAAAAGTATAGGGAAAGATTATGAGAAGAGCTTGAGAAACGGTTCATCGATTCCTTCACAAGCTGGGGTATGATGCTGCCACATCCTCTTCTTGCAAGGAGCAAAACCTTTCATTCTGTTACTTAATATATTTTTAGCGTGCTGTTCTTCAGTGTCACAGTAATTAAGAGCGATCACAGCTGCTGAAAGATGAAGCATGGAACAAAAGAACAAGTGATTGTTTAAGCTGAAGTTAACTGAACCAGGAAAAGTAAGCCCAATGACATGAAGAAAAAGCTTTCTTTGTGTCCTCCGGTCTTCTACAATTAGCAAAGCCAAACACACACGTAACTTTTTCTACCTACAGTGATGGATGATGTTTGAGTCACAACATGTCGTGTTGGGCTGTGAGGTTTTTTCCTGCAGGCTTGTTAAGAGGATCATTCACTTCAGGTCTTCCCTGTAGCTGAGGTGTGATGTGCCCAGCAACGCTTCCCTGTTGGTCAAGGTTCAAACACGCCGCAAACAGCTAAAAAGTTAGTTGAGAGGGGAGAGAAGCTTGTTGAAAACACAGACGGAGGACCAGTCTCCGGTTGTGGTTGATATCTCCCAAAAAGTAATGTTTCAGAGGCCAATGGAGAGAGGAGCAATTACTGTCCAGCAAAATTACAATCTGAATGGGCTGCCATTTTCAGTGCTTCGCTAGGACGGCCGTGATTGCTATAGAAACTTCTGAGAGCGAGACAGAGAGGTTTTCCAGCACTGGAAATTGCGAATGGAGAAGGTTAGACTGGGTGCAAAGCCCATTCAGTCAGGCAGCTGCCAGTTGAGCCTCTTTGCCAAGTAGATTGTAGGAAATGCTGATTAAAATGTCCACTGAACGCACCAGGCAAATTAAATTTCAGTCACAGCCGCCTGGCCAGTTTCAGTGGGAAGATGGCTCCGGCGCGTGGTGCACCTGGGCTGGCTCTCCCCCTGGCAGCCTCTCCCACGGGTGCTCGCCCCTGCTCTCAGGTACGGCAGGGGTGCTCCGGCAGGGATGCTGCAGCCACGGCAGTCTAAGGACGCAGGGGAGATGGGGTTTGTGGAGAAAGGTGGTAACGGCTGGTCTAATAAAGGATGTCTGTAGGGAAAAAAAAAAAAAAGCCAGATACCATTCCAGGTGGGGAGCAGTGTCCTTCCCCACCCTGGCTTTACCAGCTCTCCCAGGGCACAAGTAGGTGAGGGCTGCTGCCACCTTCACCCCCCTCAAGGCTGGCACCCCCATTTTGTTCCCCCACCCCACTCCCTGTGTTGATGAATAAACAGGACTGCTCTCTTTGAATTGATTGCTTGCCAGCCCCTTCCCCTCCAAACAGCTGGCGATGGACAGCTGGCACTGTCCCTTTGGGGCAGAAGGGCTGGCGGTACAGCCAAAAGCCTGCCGTAAACCAGGAGACCGGGCTAAGCCTGCAGGAGGTCTTGGTGCTTGGGGCTTCCCCCTCATCACCTCTCCAGCAGCTTAGACCAGCCCTTGAAATCCCTACGCAGCCAACTGTCCCCGGCTTTGGTTGCACACCCAGCGGCATCTGCAACTCCAGTAACATCTCTCCTTAAGAGGCTGCTCTTCCCTCCTTTCCACATCCCCACTCCCCGGTCCCTTCCTCTGTGATGGGGGAGGGTTTAATATTTTTTTGTGTTCATCACTGGCCTTGGAAAAACAGCTTGTCACCCTTCTGGCAACAGGCTGGCAGCAGTTATTCCAGTACCTTGCTCCCCAGCGATCCCCTGAAGGCCCGTCGGTGTTATCAGGCTCTATGGCCATCATTGGGTCATTTCCTCCTCTCTCCTGTCTCTCCGTGGCCTCCTTTGATTTAACCCCAGGTGGTCAGCCAGAGGGGTCTCAGACACATGTAATGCTGTGACACAGTAACATGGCCATTTCCCTCCTCCTCCTCAAGCTGCGTGCAGCCCATGTGCCAGCTCGGGCAGCAAAGCCTCCAGTGCCCTTTTACAACAGCTCTGCTTAGGACAGTTGCTTTTCCAGTTGTGCTTGGCTTTGAGACAAAACAATAAAACCCCTTCATGGATCAACAGGATTTCCTACCTACTTATTGCAGTTTCCAAATGTACTGGTTCTTCATAGGCTGCGCTTGGAAAAAAAATGTTTGCATTTAAGTACAAAAAAATCATATGGCCTGTATCAATAAGAGCAATGAGATTTGTCTCGCAGCATAGAGGTGAACAATGTAGCAAGTCACACAGTATCAAATCCATGAAATGCTTGCCGTACAGAATATTTTTTTTCAGAAAAAAAAATGTACCTGATTGTAAATATAATAGGTATTTTTGACTGACTGCGATTCTATTCATTTACAGTTTCTCAATAAACAGTTCTTTATAAGTCAGACTGACTTCATTCTCTGCTATCAGAGTGCTTGAAGACAGTGCTCAAGCATCAAGACATCTGCTCAAGCCAATATCTGTCACTGTCTATTTAGTCTTTTTACACGCATTGGTTATTTGTTTTACTAATGGCTAACACTAAGCTGTAACAGTATATTCAAGCTGAGTACATATATACAGGACCTATAAATGGGTTTTGCAGTCCTTGTGGCCTGTAACTGCTCCCATAGCCATGAGTTAAGGCTCAGTTAATGGATGCCAATCTGTCAATTCTTGAACTATTTAGGAAATTAGTTATTGACATAATGGAGAAATTATCTGAGTGTACCACAGCAACCCATACTTGAGAACACTTCATCTGCTAAGGTTGACCCTAATAATTAACAGCTTTACTCAGTGCCCCAGAGGTGCTTTATAAGGCACAAGGCTGAAGGTTAAATAGCTTCTGTGCATCAGATATGTTCATTACACCAGTATGTCTATAATGGCTTTCCTGAAACCACAGCAGCTTGTTAATTGATTGTTCTCATTTTATGGTCTTTCCAGGGGTCCCCTGTACCATTACAAAGCTGTGCCCTTGTCCTTGCCAGATCGCCTTTTCCTGGTCGGTCTGCGAACTAGTGTCCCCTCACCCAACAGGGACCCACCTGCCATCCCTTTGCTTGCCCTCGGCTGGCTGTACGGTGCTGCTCGGGCATCCTCCGCTCCTCTTCCACCAGCCCCACTCCTCCACCTCAGCTCTTCCTTCCGTGAAGCTCGAAGAGGAACAAGGCTTGCAAGGAGAGCACGACCACCTGCTTCTCTGATCAACTGCTACAGCTGGAAAGAAAACAGAAAAGCTTTCTGGGCTGAGAACACCAGCTCATTCAGAGCTGAAGCCACTGGAGCTGTTAATGCCTCCTGCTCCTGCCTGTGTCCCAAATGAGAAAAGAGCTGCAAAAGCCTCAGCCCTTGGGTCTAAATCCTCCAATGCTCCTGGGTACCTGGCTAGAGTGGAAGATAGGTCCCTACAAAGGAGAATCTAGGCTTTAGCACCTCCTGTCTTTTAAACAAGAAGATGATTGAATTTTTGTCTTGCATATAACAAGGCTAAAAGCATGGGGGTGTGGGTTTCAGCAGAGCTTCCTGTTTCTTGGCTTAAAAACCAGAGACAAGCTTCTGTCTTCCCATTGCCTTCACTCCACAGCTCTCCCAGAGTTGTGCTAGGGGGATGCACAAAGCCCTGTTGTGCTGCAGCTCTTGGGGAGATTTTACTGTTTCACTTGGCCTGAGATGCTCCTGATGAAGGGAGAGGCTAGATACGCAGTCAGGATTTGTGGCTCCCTCTCCCCTAACTTCAGTGCATCAGTGGCAGCGGACAAGTTCAATGCTGTATTTTTAAGTGACTTCAGGCACCACTGTTCCGTAATCTAGGCAAAATGGAGAACCCCAGCTAAGAGAGGATAAACAGTAAATTAAGCATGAAAGGCTGACTGAGAAGAGAAAGCTAGTCCCTAATCCTGTTTTGTAGGAATACCTTTGTACTTGGGCGCTTCATACGCCATCATCTAGCTCCACCGTGCGTTGGGATGGCTCCTCTTGCCACAGGGGATGGAATTTTTCTCCCCACCCTTTCCCACACCGACGTGCAAGCACTGGCAATGCTCTCTCCTTAGCAGCGTGTTCCAATAGCACCGAGCAGGCAATTTCCACGTAAAGCATGCTCGTTATTTGTGTGGTTCAGTAGCACTTTTCAGTTGAAAAACCATTCCCTGTTCCCCTTAGACCGCCTTCTCTGATGGTGAATAAATTTGTGAGCTGTGGCTATCAAATTCTAGACTAGTAAAGATATATTGAGAAACACATCCTTCGGATAACAGAAGGAGACATCTGGCCCACCAAGGACCCCCACAAAGCTTGGGGCTCCGAAAACATGGCCACCTGCCCTGCAGCCAGTCACTTCCCTGACTGATTAATTACACAGGCTGCGTGACCCGGGATGATGCCTCAGGCATCCCCTCCCCTCCCCCCCCCCATATTTTTAAAATATGCCCCAAATTTTAAAACTGCTTTGGAAAACTTGTCCCACGTTCTGCTCCGAGCTGCGGGGATGGATTGGCGGCGGCCTGCAAGGCAGCCCGGGCCCACAAGATGGCGGGGCGGCACCGCGGCACAGCAGGCCCCACACCCGTCGGCCCGGGAACAGGTGCCACCGCGCCAGGCCTGAGACACTTCTGCAAAGGTAATTCTAAAAAGACGTGGATAAAAATATGCCCGTACCAGCTTGGGTAGAGATTCCTTTCAGAAAGCGCTGGGAAAAAAAAAAAATATTTAAAAATGGAAGACTCCAAACAGCGGCGCTCCTGGCATGGAATAAACTCCCTCAGTGCCCCCACAGCGCCCTTGGGCAGCAGCTCTGGGGAACACTGGTCGGCCTGCCAGAGGCAGGAGCCAGGCGAGTGGTGGCACCGAGCGCCTTGGGGACAGCCTCTGTCCCCTCTCCGGCAGGGTAAGGGCAAAAACGGGGTGCAAG